>CAWUFW010021308.1:0-124872 GCA_963921515.1 Calotriton arnoldi | reverse complement strand
CAGTCTATCACAGATACACTCTTGAAACCATCCACCCAGTGAATCACCCACTCACACATCTATGCACAGAGTTGCACACACCCCTCCCACACAAACACTCAGGCACCCATACAGATACTCAGACAAGCATTCAATAACTCATATAGACACTCATGTAGCTATTCACAAACACATGCAGCCACTTACACAGCAACAGACAGACGGATACAGACATTCACCCAGTTTAGTCACTAACCCATGCATTCAGTAAGATACGTTAAATCACTCACTTATACAGTCAGTCACGCACCTACTAAATCATCCATACAGACACTTACACACCCACTCATTCTTCAATACGTCTTTTCCTATATATATTAAAAATATTTAAACTTTAGAGAAACACACAGTCACTGGATGATGTCATCAGTGATGTCATTTGAGATGTCATCAGTGATGTCATCAGTGATGTCACTGACCATGTCATGAGTGATGTAATATGTGACGTCATCAGCAGTGCATTGCGGGGGCGCGAGTTATAGTTAGCTGAACTAACTATAAAGGGGGAATTTCACGGGTTTTGTACGAGTGCAATGTCCAAGTAACTATAACTGTCCCTAAAACTATGGTTTTTTCAGTGAATATATATATATATATTATCTACTGGCGGTCGCCAGTATATAGTTATAGTTAGGACCTATTTTCCATAGGAAATTCGCAACATTCTATTTCCAATAACTTTGGCGCCGGTTGATGAATCTTCGCGAAATTTTCAAAACTTGTGGGGCGCTCCGGTCTGCTCCCATCCTGAAAGTTTCGGGGTGATTCGGCAAGCAAGGGCCGAGAAAAAAGGGGGGTCCCAAAACGTGTTTTCTCCATGTTAATTCCCATAGGAAATTTTAGACACGGCTACAGCTCGAACTGCTGAACGGAATTACACCACCAAATTTGGCAAAAAGGTAGTGCTTGGTTCAGAAAGCGACCTTTTTTTAAATGGTGTAAATCCGTTCAGTAGTTGCGGAGAAATTCAAAAGTAAAAACACATATATATCTGGGCGGAGCCTAACCACACATGTCATCGTGAGATCTGATTGGCTGTCAGCACTTCATCCTGGAATTGCTGGCAGCCATCTTGGGACCAATATAAATGATAGTACCCCATTGAAATGCATTGTAGTGAATCGAAGATTTTGAGGGTTACCAAAAGGAGAACTATAAAGGGTGATAACAGACTTTAGTTACATTAGAATTCATTTGTTGATGGTACCATACTAATTTCAGGAATTGTGGTGTGTTCTAAGATGATTTTACCATGTGAAAAACCTTCTGCTGGGACATCATGAATCATGTTTGAGAGAAAACTATTTTCACATGCTTGTCCCATACAGTTTTGGAAGGTGCTCCAGAAGCTAAAATGAGAGCATATTTTCTGTAAATTCACATTATCTTTCTCAGTCATGTGAGAATGAAGTCTGACATTCTCAGTAAAACATGTATATCCAACAAGGGCAGAGACTGTCAGTTGATTCCTTTGTGTTCTACTGCAGCTTCCCAGAGTGTTCTAAAGAACAACTAGAGTGCTAACAGCCTTACTTATGACAAAAGTATGGCACACCTGAAGCCATCTTGATTGGAATAAACTGGTAACACTTAAAACATTTAATTTAAAAAGGAACAAAATGATGGGGTTCATTTTGTCATAGAAATTATGGTTAGTGCTGTAGAAAGAAAAATTAGGACATGTTTCAAGTTTGATCTCAAATATCTTCCTGTTATATTTCAACAGGAGCAGCCTGTCAGTTGATGCCTTTGTGTTCTACTGCAGCTTCCCAGAGTGTTCTAAAGAACAACTAGAGCGCTAACAGTCTTACTTATGACAAAAGTATGGCACACCTGAAGCCATCTTGATTGGAATAAACTGGTAACTCTTAAAACATTTAATTTAAAAAGGAACAAAATGAGGGGGTTCATTTTGTCATAGAAATTATGGTTAGTGCTGTAGAAAGAAAAATTAGGACATGTTTTAAGTGAGATCTCAAATATCTTCCTGTTATATTTCAACAGGAGCAGCCTGTCAGTTGATGCCTTTGTGTTCTACTGCAGCTTCCCAGAGTGTTCTAAAGAACAACTAGAGTGCTAACAGCCTTACTTATGACAAAAGTATGGCACACCTGAAGCCATCTTGATTGAAATAAACTGGTAACACTTAAAACATTTAATTTAAAAAGGAACAAAATGAGGGGGTTCATTTTGCCATAGAAATTATGGTTAGTGCTGCAGAAAGAAAATTTAGGGCATGTTTTAAGTGAGATCTCAAATCCTCTTCTATTTCATTAGAAAATTCTGACATGCAGACTGAAACAATCACTTTCAATACCAGCAGTAGACTTCCAGTTAACTCCCTGGTGAGCAGTAGCTTTACTACAGTGATCTAATGAACAACTAGAGTGCTAACATTCTGAATTTATGGCAAATGTGTGACACATCTGAATGCCTTCTTGATGGAATCAAAGTAAAAACTGAAAGCATTTCCTACTGAGGAGACTGCAGTAAATGACGAAATTAGGAAACTTCATAACAAATAAGTCTCCCAAGATGGCCACCAGAGAAAAAAGAGCCCAAATGTAGCACAAATATCACCCAGATGTAGCCCACATATAGCCCAATGACAGAAGTGTGCAAAACACTTTTTATTTTTAGTTTTTCTGCAGTTTTATATAGTGCAAACTGGTCAGGTATTGGAGCGTTACATCTTACTTGGACCCCTTATTGCGTATTTTGCACGAAGTACATGAGATTGATCTTGCGAAACATTGACCTTTACGATTCTGTTAACCTGAAGTTGCTCTGAACCGGGCTTTGTAACACCCGTTTTTACCTACTGGTTTTAATTAATTCTCACTGTATTGTATTAGGAAAGAGGATTTACTGTTTTTATGTACACTTTTATGATCTATGTTTCTAAATCAGATCAAATAAAGTTTAATGAATTCTATGGCAGGACGGAGGCGAGGATTATGCATATCTTTCCTCACTTTATTTGCATAGCAGTTCAAAGAAAACTTAACACAACAATTATTAAACAAAAGACTACACAACCCATGAACCATTAGGGGGTAGTCTCCAAGGCAACTATAGTCCAATCATATCACAGTCCATCGTATATAATATCGTGACGTCCCTTCCGCTTCCTCTTTCTTCACTGCTCGTCAGTTAAGTGCATTCCTTACATTCTTGGCTTAATCTGACGTTGTTGCTGTTTGTATAGCGGTTTCTTGTGCACGTTATTAGCATTATTGCCTTGGTATTGTTTCATATTCCCTGCGCAGCAGGCTCTTGCCCGAGCGCGTTCTCCCCTCGCAGTTTCTCCCGCTGTGTGCTCTGCGCGCGGTGAGATCCTGTCAGGCGCGTCTGGTCCGAGCGAGGCAGCTCCGTCGAGCGCTCCCGCTGGTCTTTAGCGCGTTTGGGAATCCGGTCACTCCTTTAGTGTCCGCTTGATTCCCGACCAACCCTCGCCTAATTTTGACACCGCTACGCGGTGATTTCCCCACACGGCCACGTTAGTGACCAGCGCCAACTGGTGGTGGTAATTGGTATTGCACCTCAGTCTATTCTCATAACAGCTTCGGGGAAAGCCCAGCTGTTGGAGCACCGGCGAGGGGGCTGCCTTAAGGATTTTAAGGGCATTTGTTCTGTGCTCACACCCTCTGCTATCATGTCTTCTCCAGAAGACCATTTTTACTCCTCCTACCAGGAAGTGGAGGAGGAATGGCCCCCAACTTCTCCCTCCAGCAGTGGACCAAGCCCTCTCTCTGGCTATTTCTAGGCGCTGGCTCCTCTTAGGGATCAGGTTGATAAGCTGTCGAAAAGCATCCCTGGGGTGTTCAGTGACCCAGATCTGGTGGTGGCGGGTCCCAGTAGCTCCCAGATGGGGAATAAGAGGGCCGTTAAGCATAACGCGGGGCACTTGGAAGGATTTGATAAACTTACGGAGACCTTCCTCAAGAGTGCGCGAACGCTAAAACATGCACCCTGCCGGGAGGAGGAGGGGCCCAGAGAAAATTGCGACACTGTCACCACTATTGTAGACCCCGACGGCGGGTTTCCCTTAGAGGGAGAGGGTGTATCGGAGGACGATTTCTCCTCCGATGAGGATAAGGACTCGGGGCGTCCCTGGCGTCCAGAGTCCCACTCCTCTCAGTCCCCGGTTGGGGACGGGGTCCACTCGGACATGTTCGAGCCTACCCAAATTTACCATCCTAGGTCAGCGGAGTGGACACCTGACGCCAAAGTGGCAGAGTATGTGGTGGGGAAAATCCATCAACCCCTTGAAAGGGAGGTCAGGAATAGGATGAGGGGAGAATGCCCCAGGCCCTCACTGAAGGGGAAGGTGGCACACACACCTGAAATTGATGAGAAACTATGTACCTTTTTCTCCAAGTATATGAGGGATCCCAAGAAAGGAATTGATAGGTCTTGGACGTGGTAGGGCCCTTGACCCAAATTATTCAATTGACGGAGCGTTCCAAAGAGTCAGGATCCCCTTTGTCCACGGATATTGTGGCTGGTTGGGCGCACTACCCTAAACCCTAAAACACTACCCCCTCCACTACCCAAACACCACTGCACTACCCTAAACCCTAAAACACTACCCCCAGCACGACACCCTACACTACCCAAACATAACTGCACTACCCTAAACCCTAAAACACTACCACCAGCACAACTCCCTACACTACCCAAACACCACTGCACTACCCTAAACCCTAAATCTACCCACAGCACAACCCCTACACTACACAAACACCACTGCACTACCCTAAACCCTAAAACACTACCCCCAGCACGACCCCTTCACTACACAAACACCACTGCACTGCCTTAAACCCTAAAACACTACCCCCAGCACGACCCCCTACACTACACAAACACCACTGCACTACCCTAAACCCTAAATCTACCCCCAGCATGACCCCCTACACTACACAAACACCACTGCACTACCCTAAACCCTAAAACACTACCCCCAGCACGACCCCCTTCACTACCTAAACACAACTACACTACCCTAAACCCTAAAACACTACCCCAGCACGACCCCCTTCACTACCCAAACACAACTGCACTACCCTAAACTCAAAAACACTACCCCCAGCACGACCCCCTACACTGCCCAAACACCACTGCACTACCCTAAACCCTAAAACACTAGAACCCAGCACGACCCCCTACAGTACACAAACACCACTGCACTACCCTAAACCATAAAACACTACCCCCTACACTACACAAACACCACTGCACTACTCTAAACCCTAAAACCCTACCCCCAGCATGACCCCCTACACCACACAAACACCACTGCACTACCGTAAACCCAAAACACTACCCCAGCACTACCCCCTACACTACCCAAACACCATTGCACTACCCTAAACCCTAAAACACTACCCCCAGCATGACCCCCTAAACTACACAAACACCACTGCACTACCCTAAACCCTAAAACACTACCCCCAGCACGACCCCCTACACTACCCAAAAACCACTGCACTACCCTAAACCCTAAAACACTACTCCCAGCACGACTCCCTACACTACACAAACACCACTGGACTACCCTAAACCCTAAAACACTACCCCCAGCACGACTCCCTACACAACCCAAACACCACTGCACTACACTAAACCCTAAATCTACCCCCAGCATGACCTCCCACACTACACAAACACCACTGCACTACCCTAAACCCTAAAACACTACCCCCAGCACGATCCCCTACACTACCCAAACACCACTGCACTACCCTAAACCCTAAAACACTAACCCCAGCATGACCCCCTACACTACCCAAACACCACTGCACTACCCTATACCCTAAAGCACGACCCCCTAAACTACACAAACACAACTGCACTACCCTAAACCCTAAAACACTACCCACAGCATGACCCCCTACACTACACAAACACTACTGCACTACCCTAAACCCTAAAACACTACCCCCTACACTACACAAACACCACTGCACTACCCTAAACCCCCTACACTATACAAACACCACTGCATTACTCTAAACCCTAAAACACTACCCCCAGCACGACCCCCTCACAACACAAACACCACTGCACTACCCTAAATTGACCCCCAGCACGACCCCCTACACTACCCAAACACCACTGCCATACCCTAAAACACTACCCCCAGCATGAACCCTACACTACCCAAACACCACTGCACTACCCTAAACCCTAAAACACTACCCCAGCACTACACAAACACCACTGCACTACCCTAAACCCTAAAACACTACCCCAGCACTACCCCCTACACTACCCAAACACCAGTGCACTAACATAAACCCTAAAACACTACCCCCAGCACAACCCCCTACACTACACAAACACCACTGCACTACCCTAAACCCTAAAACACCACCTCCAGCACGACTCCCTACACTACCCAAACACCACTGCACTACCCTAAACCCTAAATCTACCCCCAGCACGACCCCTACACTACCCAAACACCACTGCACTACCCTAAACCATAAAACACTACCCCCAGCATTAAATTAAAATTAAATTAAATTAAATCCAGTATTTGTAAAGCGCGAACAGCTACCCGAAGGCATCCCGGCGCTGGGGGCCGTCGGGAAGATTAAGCAAGCTATTGCCCAGAGTTGCATGACCCCCTACACTACACAAACACCACTGCACTACCCTAAACCCTAAAACACTACCACCAGCATGACCCCCTACACTACTCAAACACCACTGCACTACCCTAAACCCTAAAACACTACCCCAGCACTGACTCCCTACACTACCCATACACCACTGCACTACCTTAAACCCTAAAACACTACCCCCAGCACGACCCCCTATACTACTGCACTACCCTAAACCCTAAAACACTACCTCCAGCACGACCCCCTACACTACCCAAACACCACTGCACTACCCTAAACCCTAAAACACTACCCCCAGCACTACCCCCTATACCACCCAAACACCACTGCACTACCCTAAACCCTAGAAAAGAAACCCCCACCCCATGCCCAATCCCCCTTACCTCTCACTCCTCGTGGTTCCTCTCTCCTCGTGGTTCCTGCTTCACGTCATCTCTGAGGGGCGGTGCACGTCGTTGTGAGGAAACGGAACAGCCTCTGTTTCCTTACAACGACATGGATCGTCTACATGTTTTAGAACGCATGGTCATTTACCAGACATACCTTTACAACAAAATTTGTTGTAAAGGCATGCGTGGTAAATGACCATGCGTTCTAAAAAATGCGTAGTAATGACTTCGTGATGTACAACGCATGCGTGGTACTGCATGCGCTGTAATGGTATCGCAAAGTAAAAAAGTCGTTGTAATGGCTGTTTACCGATCGAAGCTGGCCCCTTTCTTCAGTGAGACGTTTATTTGATTAATTAGAAGGAAGGAATGTGGTTTTTTTACCAAAAAGTGCATTCCCGGCTGTTGTATTGTGAAAGTGTCCGCGTGGCCTGGTTTCACTTCCGGTGAGAGAGTGGAAGAGTCTGTTTGGATCTAAAGGAGTTCTGTTGTTGGACGGGGCCGGCGCGACATGTCATCAGAAAACATAGCTGATGGAAAGCGTCCTCCCTGAAGTGTGGAGCAGTGCCATGAGAGGTCAACGAGTGTGCGTCCCACCGCAGTATGACCGTACCGCGTGACCCATGTGCCACCTCCAGGGTATGGGAGGCAGAAGCGGCATCGCAGGTCCTCTTGAAGACCGTTGTAGCACTAATTCTACATTTTGGTACTAGGGCATTTTAACTTCGTTGTTCCTGCCAGATACAAAGAGAAGATCCTGTGTTATTCAGTGCCCTCGTTACCTTTTTTGTGGGTTGTGGTGCTTGTCACTTCGCTGCCCCCGCCGGTGCACACGACTGGGCACCCCACCTCGTGTGCCATCTGCAGGGCATCTGCCCTCGGATCACTGGTTTCGGTTTCTGGAGTGGCAACATAAACAGTTGCTCCCAAAGGACTAGCCTGAACACTTAGGTGAATATCCCCTGCACCAGCATTCCACGGAAATTCTTTCCTAACTCTCCCACGTCAACGAGGACGTCATAATAGCACGGCTCCGCTCGCGACACCGTATGACGTCATCGGAGCCATAAGAGGACCTCGTTGGCGTGCTGACGTCAGTTCCACCCATTTTTCCGTGCCACGGAGGCAAACAGGGGACCGAGACATTTTCACATCTATACATAGTATAATAAATATATATATATTCACTGAAAAAACCATAGGTTTCAGGCACGTTATAGTTAGAAATTAGCATTTAAAAAAACCTTAGAAATTCACTGAAAAAACCATAGGTTTCAAGCACGTTATAGTTAGAAATTAGCATTTAAAAAACCTTAGAAATTCACTGAAAAAACCATAGGTTTCAGGGGCGTTATAGTTAGTTGGACATTTCACTCGTACAAAACCATAGAAATTCCCCCGTTATAGTTAGTTCAGCTAACTATAACTCGCGCGCCCGCCCACTCATGACATCTCAAATGACATCACTCATGACATCACTGATGACATCATCCAGTGAATGTGTGTTTTTCTGAAAATTAAATATGTTTTATATATGTATATTTCAAGGTCGATGGAAGAATAAATGGGTATATAAGTGTCTAAATGGATGATTTTTTTGTAAAATTGATTGTATAACTAAGTGTATCTTAGTGAATACATGGGTTAGTGAGTAATGTTTAAATATGAAAATATCTGTATCAGTCTCTCACTTTGTGTATAAGTGGCTGCATGGGTTGGTGAGTAGCTACATGAGTGTTTATATGGGTTATTAGTTGGCTTTTTGACTATCAGTATGAGTGTCTGAGTGTCTGTATGGTTCGGTGGGGGTATTACTTAGTGCATAGATGCATGAATGAGTGACTCACTGTTTGTATGTGTTGAAGACAGCATGTGTGCAGGACTGTATAGGTGGATGAGTATGTGTATGGGTGTGTTAGTGAGTGAATGACTGTCTCAATAGTGTCTTTATGAGTAACTACATATGTTTTAAACTAGTATATGTGAGTATTGGTGTATATAAGTGAGTATATGTGAGAGTGAGAGATTGGAAGAGTTCCTGTACAAATAAGTAGGTGTTTCTATAAGTGATTGTTTAAGAGAGTAAGTATGTGTAAGTTTCTGTAGAAGTAAGTGTGGTAGTGTGTGTATAACTGTATATGCAAGTAAATGGATGTTTGATACTTTGTTTGCATGTGTGACTATGTGTGTGAGTAACTCTATGGATGAGTGGCGGTGTGTAACATGATGTATAGGTGTATGAGTACATATGATGAGTGAGTACATGTATGAGTGACTGTATAGGGACTGTTGGTGAATGAGTGGATGTGTGTGTAGATCTTGGAATTTCTGAATAGGTGTGTTGTAACTGGTATTGGTATGTCCATTGTTTTGAAAATGTTAGTTTGTATTTTTGAGTGTGTGTATCAAAGGTTATATTAGGGTGAGAGGAGGTCTGCCACTCTATCACAAGGATGATGTAATCAGTGATGTCATCAGTGATGTCATTTGAGATGTCATCAGTGATGTCATGAGTGATGTCACTGACCATGTCATGAGTGATGTAATATGTGACGTCATCAGCAGTGCATTGCGGGCGCGCGAGTTATAGTTAGCTGAACTAACTATAACGGGGGAATTTCTATGGTTTTGTACGAGTGAAATGTCCAACTAACTATAACGCCTCTGAAACCTATGGTTTTTTCAGTGAATATATATATATATATATATTGACTGAAAAAACCATAGGTTTCAGGGACGTTATAGTTAGAAATTAGCATTTAAAAAACCTTAGAAATTCACTGAAAAAACCACAGGTTTCAGGGACGTTATAGGTAGTTGGACATTTCACTCGTACAAAACCAGAGAAATTCGGCTGTTATAGTTAGTTCAGCTAACTATAACTCGTGCCCCCGCAATGCACTGCTGTTGACGTCACATATTACATCATTCATGACATGGTCAGTGACATCACTGATGACATCACTGAAGACATCATCCAGTGACTGTGTGTTTCTGTAAAGTTTAAATATGTTTTATATATATATATATATATATATATATGCCAAGGTGTATTGAAGAATGAGCGGGTGTATAAGTGTCTGAATGGATGATTTAGTAGGTGCGTGACTGTCTGTATAAGTGAGTGATTAAACGTGTTTCACTGAATGCATGGGTTAGTGACTAAACTGTGTAAATGTCTGTATCAGTCTGTCAGTTGGTGTGTAAGCAGTTGCATGGGTTTGTGAGTAGCTAAATGAGTGTCTATATGGGTTATTCATTGGTTGTCTGAGTATCTGTATGGGTGCCTGAGTGTCTGTGTAGATGGGTGGGGGGGTGTGTGACTTTGTGCATAGATGTGTGAGTGGGTGATTCACTAGGTGTATGGGTTCAAGAGTACATCTGTGAAGGGCTGTATGGGTGGGTGAGTGTATGTATGGGTGTGTTGGTGAGTGTTTAGATGTCTCAGTGGTACATGTGTGAGTAACTACATATGTGAAAGGCAGCATGTGTGAGTATTGGAGTATATAAATGACTATATGTGAAAGTGAGTGATTGTGAGAGTGGCTGTGTGGATGAGTGTGTGCTTGTATTAGTTATTGTATAAGAGTGTAAGTATGTGTTAGTATATGTTTGAATAAGTGAGGTGGTGTGTGTATAACTGTATAGGTGAGTAAATGTGAGTGTGATTGATTCTTTGCATGACTTACTAGGTGTGTGAGTAACTCTATGGATGAGTGGCGGTACATGAGTGTCTGTATAGGTATATGAGTGCATATGATAGTGCTGTATTGATGGTTGACTGCATGTATGAGTGACTGTATGGGTGAATCAGTGGATGTGTGTGTAGACCTAGGAATCAGTGAGTGGGTATGTAGTAACTGGTATTGGTGTGTCTATGGTTTTGAAAACGGTAGTCAGTATTTTAGAGTGGGTGTATCAAAGGGTATATTAGGGTATGAGGAGGTGCATCAGATTATCACGTGGATGATGTCATCAGTGATGTCATTTGAGATGTCATCAGTGATGTCATCAGTGATGTCACTGACAATGCCATGAATGATGTAATATGTGACGTCATCAGCAGTGCATTATGGGGGCGCGAGTTATAGTTAGCTGAATTAACTATAACGGCCGAATTTCTCTGGTTTTGTACGAGTGAAATGTCCAACTAACTGTAACGTCCCTGAAACCTGTGGTTTTTTCAGTGAATTTCTAAGGTTTTTCAACTGCTAATTTCTAACTATAACATCCCTGAAACCTTTTGGTTTTTGCAGTGAATTTCAAAGGTTTTTTAAATGCTAATTTCTAACTATAACATCCCTGAAACCTGTGGTTTTTTCAGTGAATTTCAAAGCTTTTTAAATGCTAATTTCTAACTATTCCTACAGAGGTAGGACATGTGCAGAAAGAGGAAGAAAGGCGCAGAAAGAAGCAAGAGAAATGCAGAAATAGGCAACAGAAGTCCGGAAAGACGAAGAAAGGTGCAGAAAGAAGTAAGAGATGTGCACAAAGAACCAACAGAGGAGCAGAAAGAGGCCTAGTTGCAAAGTCATCCTGTGCCCCCAACTTTTTGCTGACGGGTACTGGTGGTAACTGACTCTGACTAACCAGGCCTAGAGCCAGTGCTATGCTAAAAGACACTTAGAATACAGTGAAAACACCTACATACACTAGGGAACACTATGCATTGGGGTACCCCTGTGATTGGCATGACCTCCTCTGTAAGGCCCTAGTACATAATAGGGCAGGGGGATTAAAACTACCTCTAAGTCAGAGGTGCAGAAAGATGCTTCTTTAAGTAGTAGTCACGTTTGTAGAGTAGTGGAGAAAGGGTGCTGTGCCTCCGACCAGCGCTCAGGAATTCCGCTGCATAGGACTTAGAGGAGGTACCAAAAGGGCTTCTTGGCCCCCAAAGTCCCTCAGGAGTAAATTGGACTTCATCCCCCATCCCGTAGTCTGCCAGGAGACGCATTTGAGAGTGGTGGAGAAAGGGGGGCATGTCCTCCTTAGACGTCTTAGCAATCCCACTGTGTGGTAGTTACTGCAGGTAACAAGAGGGGTAGTTGGCCCCCAAGGACAACCTTGGGGGCCAACTACCCCTCCTATTAACTTCAGTAAGTCCCAAACAGCAGGATTGCTAAGTTCTCATAGCAGGTCACGCCTCCTTTGCCCACCACTCTGCAAACGCGCTCCCTGGCGCGCTCTTGGATGGGGATTGAAGTCCCCTTCGCTGCTGGGGGTCCTTTAGGGGCCAACTAGCCTACGTCTTACCTCCAGTAAGCCCCACACAGTGGGATTGCTGAGAGGTGGACAAAGGCCATGCCCCCTTTCCCCACCACTCTGCAAACGCGTTCTAAGTTGGGGTATTAAGTCCCCTTCATTCCTGAGGGTCCCTGGGGGCCAACTAGCCCACCAGGTACCTCCAGTAAGTGCCACACACCTGGATTGCTGAGAGTGGTCCGAGGCCACTCCCCCTTTTTACACCACTCTGCAAATGTGGCTCCTGGTGCACTGCTGCTTGGGGATGAAGTCCACTTGTGTCCTGAGGTCCTCAGGACACAAGAGGACCTCATCGCCCCACCAGCAGTGCACCAAGAGGCACGTTTGCAGTGTGGTGTAAAAAGGGGCGTGGCCTCGAACCACCGCTCTGCAAACCAACTATGTGGCGCTTACTGGAGGTACCTGGTGGGCTAGTTGGCCCCCAGGGACCCTCAGTATTCATGGGGACTTAGTTTCTCATCTTACAACGCACCATGGGGCGCGTTTGCAGAGTGGTGCAGGGAGGGGGCGGGGCCTCCAGCGTGATGCCGGCTTTTTTATTTTATTTTATTTTTAGAAGGGGGGCTGTGTGGCCTCCCTTCTTTTACTATTTTTGGGGCCCTGGGGACCCCATACCCCAGGGCCTGACCTCCTTTTTTTTATGTATTTATTGGGAAGGGGGGCCGGGTGGCCCCTATTCCCAAGGCCACTATTGACCCCAAAGACCCCATCCCCGGGGCCGGCCAGCCGTTTAAAAAAAAAAAATGTTTTAAATAAATTGGAGGGGGGCTGAGTGGCCCCACTCCCGGGCCACTTCTGGCCCCGGGGACCCCATCCCCTGGGGCCGGCCCTTTGCGTTGGGGACCGTGGGGGGGAGCCCCAATGCCCCGACGGTCCCGCCAGCTCCCCGCCTCCTGCGGGAGCCGGCATTGCTTTTGAGCAAGGGGAGCTGCTGACATGCAGCTCCCCTTGCTCAAAAGCAATCCTGCTTTGCTTCATTGAAGCGAGAGCAGGTTTTCCTGTTCTCGCTTCAACGAAGCAAAGCAGAGTTTGCTATGACAGGGCGGGAGCCGTGCTCCCACCCTGCCATAGCAAACAGCAATGTCCCGGGGGTGGGCACCCCAGGACATTTCAGGAGCCGGCCCTGGGGGTGGCGGTCCCCAGGGCCATCAAGGGCTCCAGGAGGGGGGCCGCACAGCCCCCCTCCCTTCATTTTCAAAGCCCTGGGGAGGTGGTGGTCTCCAGGGCCCAGGGGTCCGTAACGGACACCCTACGTAAATAATTAGTGCCCCGGGGAGGTGTTGGTCCTCGGGGCAGTGTGGGGGGCATAAGCCCACCCCACACCAATTTATTTGATTTAAGCCCCGGGGAGGTGGTGGTCCTCGGGGCTTGGGGGGCCCGCGAGAGTCCCTGCATATAATTAGCAATGCCCCAGGGAGGTGGCAGTCCCCGGGGCAGCATGGGGGTAAGGAGCCCCCCCATGCATTTTTGTTCAAGCCCCAGGGAGGTGGCATCCCCGGGGCTGCGGGGGGGCTGCGTGCCCCCCCACATATTATTTAAAAAGCCCTGGGGAGGTGGTGGTCCCCGGGGCTGCGGGGGCCCCAGCGGGCCCCCACATACAGTATAAACATTGCCCCCGAGACCTGGCCCACCCGGGGGCTTACAGATAACAAAGCGTGGGAGCCCGTGCTTCGTTTTTAAAAAAAATTCAGTCCGATTTGCACAGCCAGCGTGAATTCGGCCGTTTAAAAAAAAAAAATGCTTTTTTTGTGCCTGGGGGTCCTTGTGGGACCCCCTGAGCAGGCCTAGGGGGTCAGGGTGTTTCTACCCTGCCCCCTTTTCTTGTTTTTCACCTTTTTTTCTACTGATTTCTTGAGACTCGGTTACCGAGTCACAAGATGGCTGCCAACACTTCCTGGTTTGGAGTGTTGGCAGCCAATCAGAAGTCAGCTCATGCTCGGGAGGAGTCGCGA
Organism: Calotriton arnoldi; assembly: GCA_963921515.1. Taxonomy (NCBI): domain Eukaryota; kingdom Metazoa; phylum Chordata; class Amphibia; order Caudata; family Salamandridae; genus Calotriton; species Calotriton arnoldi. The sequence goes on along the minus strand of CAWUFW010021308.1, from coordinate 110,598 downwards.
CTCCTCCTCGGTGCTCAGATATCGATATTTTTCTTTTTTTAATTTCTCAGGAACTACTGAACGGATTTACACCATTTAAAAAAAAAGGTCTCTTTCTGAACCAAGGGCTACCTTTTTACCAAATTTGGTGTAATTCAGTTCAGCAGTTCGGGCTGTAACCTGTTTCAAAATTCCTATGGAAATTAACATGGGGAAAACATGTTTTGGGACCCCCATTTTTTCTTGGCCCCCATTTGACGAATCACCCCGAAACTTTCAAGACAGGAGCTGACCTGCTCCTAGATGTGTACATGCCACTGTCACACATGTGCATATGTCAGTATGTCCTCTATTTCTGCCGCGCTGCCCACGTGCTCATCACCACGTGCACAACTATACGTGCCCCCCAACCATGAACATGCCACCACAACACCTATAAGTTGCCATGTTATGGGTTTCTATACATGTACATGACAGGTTCCTGCCTGTGTGCGCATATCCGGTCGTGCCCTTAAGCCTCGCCGTGTCTACCACCAGATCTGTTACCCAGTGGCGCTGGAATCATTTTTAGAGGGGGGTACCTGGCAGCAACGCCACCTCACTGCAACAATAGGGGACATGTGGCAGGCTGTCTTTGAAGACACAGCAAAGGCTGGCCGAAGGAAAACATTTGAGTAGTGTCTTCATTGTTTATCCTCTATCTAAACTCTTTCAAGTTTGATGGGGTGCTGCAATACTTCACGCACCCCTACTTCCAGCACCACTGCTGTCACCCATCGCCCTTTCCAATATCCTCACATTTCTGCACCCCCTGGAATCACCTCGCCAAGTTCCGGGCCCGTCTGTGTCTGTGGCGCGCGCCCTCCTGGATCTGCCTCCCCCACCACACCAAGATATGCCCCCCATGTTCTCTCACCCACTCCAGTGTCTGCCTCCAGATTTACCCCTTCCGTTCAGCTCGCACCAAACCCATGGTCTCCAGGTGTGCCGACCACACCCCTCATCACCTCCACCCTCCCAGAGGTTACACTGTGCCCCCCTCTCCCAAGTGCGCTCAACAGCCCGTCATCACCTCCGCCGAGAGGTTACACTGTGTCTGTCCCTCCCTGCAGATGTGTCGACCATGCCCTGATCGCCTCCACCCAGAGGTTAGACTGTGACACAGTGGGCAGGGAAGAGAAAGGAAGAGGAAATAATGAGAGAAGTTAGGAAGGAGAGGAGGATGAGTGAGAGACAGAAAAGGGGCCAGGGGGAGAGAGGAGAGCATGAAATGGATGGAGGATATGAGAGGTGGGGGAGATAGGGAGGCGAGAAGGAAAGACGAGTAGAATGAGGAACTCGGAGACCTGTAAATCACATTAGGGTAGCAGGTGCAGTGACACCGTGGTCCAGGGGGCAATGGGCATACTGCACCTCATATATACCATGTGAGAAGTTGGCCTGGTATATGCTGTCCACTAATTATAGTGGGCACCTTGCACCAGTCCAAACAACACCTTATTGGAGATAGGTTAAAGACAACCTTTATTGAAAGCTATCCTAGTGGTAGCTATGGAGAGCAGCCTTCAGGCTAAGTCTTGAAGGAATGTAAAGCAGCTTGTTTTACCAGTCTATAATCTCTTGAGTGACCAAATGAAAGAGGACCACACCAGGTATATATTCAAAATATATGTATTTATTGCTAAACACACCCCTCTAGTCTCTTTATGAGGCTAGAGTTCGAAGTACATAAGTTATAAGTTAGTTATCAACAGTAATAGCACAAATACACGTTTGAGCCCTAGGGGCGTACCAAACCATATACCAATAAAGTGGTATAAGAACCACGACTGAGCTAGACACAAGGCCTAGAGCCTGTAGAAGTGCTTAGTCCTTAAGGACAGTGCAACTCCTGTTGTACATAAAGTGAGGAAGGTCCCAAACCTCATGTTAAAGCCACTCCAAGAGGAATTGGATAGATTGCTTCATCTGGGTGTCATAGAGGAGATCGAATCCTCGGAGTGGTTGGCCCCCATCGTTTTAGCTCCAAAGGACAAAGGCACAAAGATTCGGATGTGTGTGGACTTGAGAAGCCTAAATACCTGTATTTGGGTCGACAGGCAACCGTTGCCTAACATCAATGAAGCCCTGACGAGATTAGGAGGTGCCTGCCTTTTCAGCATTATGGATTTGTCGTCGGCCTACCACCAGGTCATGTTGCATGAGGATTCTAAAGATTTGACCTCATTTGTAACGCTTTGGGTGCTTTAAGGTTCGTGAGGATGCCCTTTGGGCTGGCGAGTGCTGCTGCGTGTTTACAAAGAGTAATGAACGATGTACTATCAGGGATTGATTCAGCCTTATTCTTTCAAAATGACATATTGGTATTTGGACAGAGTAGAGACAAACATGACGAGGTGTTGTTCAAAGTATTATCCAGACTCCAAGAACGTGGGCTCACTCTCAAGGGAGAGAAATGTAAATTCAGAGTCAGCTCCGTGTCATACTTGGGACACTCTATTTCAAGCGAGGGTATTAGTCCCAAAATTGACCTTGCTGAGGCAATTTTACAAGCTCCAGCTCCATCGAACAAGGACCAAGTGAGGTCTTTCCTTGCGTTGTCTGAGTATTACTCGAAGTTTATTTGCAATTTTGCCTGTGTGGTACAACCCTTAAGGGTTTTGTTAAAGAAAGGGGTTGATTTCAAGTGGTCTGAAGACTGTGAAATTGCTTTCAGGGAGGTCAAAGGTGAGATCGCACTTATGCCTACTCTTGGCCATTTTGATATACTTAAGAAAACCATCCTCACCACCGATGCCAGTTTACGAGGATTGGGTGCCGTTTTGTCCCAGATAGTTGATGGCAGCGAGAGAGTCATTGGTTTCGCATCACGCTCACTGAAGGGAGCCGAGGAGCGCTATTCAGTGATTGAGCACGAGGCGCTGGCTTGCTCGTGGGCTATCAACCATTTCAGGTTCTACTTGTGGGGGTTGCCATTTCTGGTCCGAACTGACCACAAACCCTTGGTGCATATGTTTGCGTGCAGGAATGGTGAGAGCACTACTCCCAGGATCAAAAGATGGATCGAAGGACTGTGGGAATATAACTTTACAATTGAGTACTTGCCCGGTCTCAGAAACATCCCAGCAGATTTTCTTTCCAGAATGCCCCTTGAAAGTTTTTTTTTTAACTCCTCTGTTCGTGCTGTGTCTTGGGTGAGGGAATGTGCTCTCAACAGAGAGGAATGGGAAGCTGGTGCCAACTGTGATGACTCCAGAGGACCATTAATGGAGCTTATTGTCAATGGGTGGCCTGCTCTTCCTGATGTCCCTAACGTTGCAAAATCATTTTGGAATGTTCGTGATGAGTTAAACATTGTTGAGGGAGAGCTTTTCAGAGGGGATAGATTAGTTCCTCCTCGCCCCCTGAGAGAAAAGATTGTAAATCTAGCACATGAGGGTCATTTGGGGAGCAGTTTAACCAAGGCAAGGGTCAGGGAATCCTACTGGTGGACAGAGGTTGACAAACATGTTGAGGTGGTTGTCAAGGATTGCACCATTTGTGCTGCCAATGACAAGTCCAGGAAAGTCAGCGCAACACCGCTCTCTCCTGTTGCTCTTCCTGAACGACCCTGGTCCAAACTTGCCATTGATATTGTTGGACCTTTTGAGATGTTGACCCACACAGAAAAATTTGTTGTCGTCCTGGTTGACTACACTTCTAAATGGATTACTGCATGTTGCATGAGTTCCGTTGTCACAAAAAATATAATTGAATTTTTGAAGGATGTACTCACCTCTGAAGGGGTATCCGATGTTCTGGTCTCTGACAATTCGACAGACTTGCCTCCTCACCTGTGTCAACACCCTCTGAATCATAGCAAATGGAAGGAACGCATATCCCCTCATTCCTTTCCAATTCTGAGTAAATGCATCCACAGCCAGAGCCCCTGGGTCTGGCCTCCAACTGAAGTAATCCCTCAACTGATGCATCAACCTTGAGACAAACAGATCCACCTTCAGAGGTCCCAAACAAATCTGAATCTTCTGAAGAACTACTCTGTCCAGTTTCCAATCGCTGTAATCTAAGAAGTTCCTTGAATTACAATCCACTTCAGTATTCTACAGTATTCTGCTCCCCTTGCAGATACTCAGCCTGTAAAGCCATCTTGTGTTCCAGGTAATATTCCCAAATGTCTTTTGCCAGCTCTGTCTACTTCCCTGATCTGCTTCCTCCCATCTTGTTTATGCAAGTTACTGCTGTTATATTGTCCATCTTGAGAAGCACTGAACCACCCAGGAGCAGTGACTTGATACTTTGCAATACAAAACTCCCTTTTTTCATCTCTAAATAATGTATATGCTCCACCGTCCATCTTGCTCCACACTCCAAATGTCTCCTGAATTGAGCATAATGCTCCCCAACCAGATCTGCTCAAATGTGTCTTCAACACATAATCTGCTCTTGTACCAAAAATCGATCGCCCGTTCCAGGCCTCTAAATTTTCCAGTCACTAGCTTAGTTCCACATTCTCTTCCTCTGAGAAAGTGACACAATCTCCGTACCACAAACCATCTGCCAAACCAGCCGTCTTTAACCTTTGCAAAGCCCTGTAGTGCAAAGGTCTTCGAAACACTGCCTGTATAGAAGAGGATAAAAGACCAATAATCCTTGCCAAATTTCTCATCTTCATTTCTTGCCTTTTCAGCAGTGATTTTTTGTCGTATTTTCCTTAGCTTCCTTTCTGGTAATAGCAATTGACCTTTCACTGTGTCCTCCACATAATCTAAAAACTCCAGAGACTGAGATGGCTCTAGCACTGACTTCTCTAAATTTAAGAGAAAACCCAAGGACTCCAACAGGGTTCTCACTGTTTCAACTGCGACCTTAACAAAGAAACATCCTGATTCATTATCAGTAAGTATTTATCCTTTAGATCCATCTTTAACAACCAATCTGAATCCTGCAAAATATCTCTCAACAAATGGATGCCCCCATCTTGAAATGCCTGTATGTCACAAGATAATTTAGATCCCTCAAATTAAATAGCATGTCTCCATCCCTTGTCCTTCTCCACTGCCTCTTCTTCTTTTACCTCTATAATCACCTCATTCTGGAACATACTCTCTATCTCCTCCCTCACTATGCTTTCCTGAATTGTTGAAACAAAGTTCTCTTGGTTCCTTTTTTTGCTCTGGTACTGAATTGAACTCTATTGTGTAAACCACAATTGTCGCCAAACCCCATGGATCGTTTGTAGTCCCTTTCCATGCACCCACAAAGTCTCTCAACCTTCCACCCATCTTTTTTTGGATAAAACCAGAAAAAATCTTCATACTCATACACATCTGAACTTGTTGCAGATGGCTGTCCTCGGCCTCTAGCAGCTCTCAATCTGGACACCCTTCCTCTTTGAGGGTAAAATCCATACTGACTCTGGGAACATCTGGAGAATCACTTATTTGTCCCCTCAGTCTTATAGTAGCTACGGCGGAGAGGTTTAAACATATAAGAGATTAACTCCGGATCAAGGTTTGGAGTCATCAAATCTTTTTCCCCGATGTCATTACCTTATGTTACCTTTATCTAAAGGCTTTCGAATCCAATGCCTGATATAATCTGCTGCATGACTCATGGGCCACCAATCAGACCCCTTGGTGTGACGTATCTCTTTTGGGTCAAAATGTTTCTGACCATGTGGATCTACCACTGTCTTCTCACCTTTGCTTCTGCTATTCTCACTACCTCCAAAATCATCATCTAAATCATCTTTATAATTTATATCAAAGATGAATTGATCCAAATCCCCATTACCCAATCCTTCTGCAGGGGTATCATGCACATCTGAAGTCTTGCTATGAACGCCCTCTCCTTGTAAGCCGCTTTGGACTTCTCTTCCCTCTGCACCGTGTTCCAGGTGCTTTCTTTTCCCAGAGCATTTGCCTCCAGGCCCTTTGAAAGCTCTTTCTTCACCTTCAGAAATCAAAAAATACTTATCCTTTTCATTGGCATGACTCCTTTTCCGAATGGCCATTGTAGATCTCACTGATTCCAGTACTATATTATACTCCTAATTTCTTCAGTAAACAATTTCTTAATCATACTCTCTTCATCTCCAGTACTATTCTCCTTATCAGCCATGGCTGGAAATACATTTCCTTATCAACTTATTACAAACCCAAATAAATTAGCTTCTACCTGCAATGCTACTACTTAGAGCCAAAATACCTAAAGTTCCTCTCAAACTCTACACACCCTGAAAGGCATTTGCCATTAATCATACAGCATAAACCGTTGCCTAGTAACATCACTGCAAGTTGGCAACATGCCCAATATCCTTTAAGAAGAAATCAGGAACATCTCTGTGGAGGCCCCATTCAAAATGGCGCTTCAGAAGGGATAACACAATTTATTTATTCCCCTGCCATTTATTTTAATTTTGGCTTAAAATATTCATAAGTTTTAAATTGGCCATTATAGTTTGCACTATTTTAAATGAAAAATATTTTATTCTGCCTCAGAATGAGGCTCGCTTCCATGAAATACGCACTAATGCGCTCTGCACTTCCTAAAATGGCAACCGGACTGCAGTCAAAGCCTTGCGCTCCTCGCTGCTAATAAAACCTTGCGCACCCAATGGTAAGCGCATTCGCTTCTCCCCAAATACTCTCCTGTTTAAAAACACAAACACTGGACTCTAGAGAAGGGCAAACAAACATTACTCATAAATAAACAACCATACATATAAACAGATAATTCACAACAAAAACACGCTTGCCAATAAATTGTAGCCGTTCATATCTCACCAGTCTCATCCTCCACATATAGTACTTATCTGCCGAGAAGCAGCAAACAAAAGAGGGAGAAGACGACGGACGGCGGGATTATATGGGATCTTAAGGTTCTACTTCTATTGTTTGGTGTTCAAAGTTCTGTTCTGAAGTTTCTTTGAAGTGTTTACTACTCAGAAGTGGTAAATAAAAGTATTATGCATAATGCTAGCCTCCTGTCTTGCCATAAAATCAAACATTTCTATTATTGCGTAATGTAATAACATAAACCAACAAGCATTTGCAATGCAACAGGTCTCGCAATTGCGAGATTTTGAGCTATTGGCGTTGTAAATCACAATACCTTTTATTTATGTGTTTAAAAACCTGCAATAATAAAAGGCATTGCCATTTACAATGCAAATAGGTAAAAGTTTCTAAAATGCGAGACCTATTGCATTGCAAATTTAATTGAAGGTTAATTTATTGAGTAGCCTTTTTAACAAAAATTGCGTACACAATGTCGAAACATTTTAATTACATTGCAATAGTTACATTTTTGCCTAAAGCGGGTTACGTGCTCAGATGAAATAATAAAACAGAGGGAAGGTCTTTAATGTACTCCAGGGCATTCAGGTGACAGTAGGTGGGTTTCAGCCCTGATTTGAACAGTGGGAGAGATGTGATGCTCCCTGTGTCATTGTGCAGAGTATTCAGTGATTTTATTAATTTCCAAAGGATTACACTGCAGAAATCCCAACCTGCGACCTGTTCATGATATCCAGATTGCTGCCGTCAGCTCTCAATCTGTCTAGTTGCCTCACCAAAACCCAGAACCAAGGTGTGCATATGAAGAAACAGCCCCACCCTCGATAAAAACAACACTGTGGATTTTCACTGTTAAAAAAAGAACTTGGTGCATCAACACCACAAATAGAATCCGTGAATGGCCAGGGCAGATTTCTTCACAATACAAAAAGACTAGTGTGGACTGCCATGCTCCTCTCCGGATGGGACCACAAGCAATCCTGGACTGGCTCCAGCCTTCCTGCGCCTCAGCAGTGAGGTGCGGTTTGAGTCCTTTGGCACCACAACTTCAGGACCCACGTCTGGCAGTGGCGTAATATAGGCCCCCGCAGCCCCCACAGTGCAGGGGGCCCTGAGCTCTTAACACAGTACCCTGGCCTGAGACCTCTTGACTGAGTCCAGAGGGGGGCCCCTACCTGCACTTTGCAGGGGGCCCCCTCAGCTTTCGTTACGCCACTGACGTCTCCTACATGGGCCGGGCTGGGCAGTTGCTTTTAACAAGGGCCAAAGCTGATTTGCATATGGTTGACCACGGTCGGTAATGGGACAGGCAAGCTAGCAGTGATGGACAGGAAGGTGGCTCATCAGAGTGATCATCATTGGCTGCGATTAATTCAAACATCTGTATAAGGGATGCTTCAGGAATGAGTTATCTATGCAAGCATCGACCGATAGGTGACGGAGATCACTCTGCTGGACTGAGAAGAGCATAGTCATTCGCCTGCAATAAAGTCTAAATACACTTTGGGGATCCGGATTTAATGAATGTCTCCTCTAAGGTACACAATTCCAAAGATTGTCAGCAACAGCAGCTGTTTAAAATGCTTCTCAACACAGTTCGGATTATGGAGTAATGGCAATATTTACAAGAGTCAAAGGTGTGCTTGCACATTTCAGTGCAAATTCACCAACATTTTTCGATGGCCTTCCACCCTCCTTAAACTACAAACATGAGAGAGGAAAACCTCTTAACAAGCTCCTGTTCCTTGCTCAGGGGAGAGATGGGGGAGGCTAGAAGTGAAAACTATGGTAAATAAACAGGACAGTTAGAGCTCTATTAACTTGGTTACCTGTTCCCTTCACTGTACCCAACACCATGGTTAGCCATGGCACAGCTAGGGTTCAAATGGCAACTCAGGAATAGTACCTTGTACCTCCCTGCCCCTACGGCGCCCACCGCACTCCACATGAATGAAAAATGTCGCCTCAACAAACGTGCTTCCATTTTACGGATCATCCCCATGCCTCCAGTCACGTGACCTGCCCTTCTCTTTGCAAGGTCATGTGCCTCAGCTGGGTGGGAGCTGTTCTTCTGCGACAGTCTCTTTTTTATGGGCGCATGGGGTAGTGTGTCATCTGTTTGCCATCGGGGAGTTGTTATAACATTTTAGGTATTTTGATGACTGTAAGCTCAAAAGTTGGTTTCATGAGTTCAGCTGCTTGCTCTCTTTCACATCTCTTGTCTTATAAATATGTGGCGTTGGGTTGTTTGCACATAAAGTGATCATTAACACAGCCAGGCAGCCGGGCCATTTGTTTTCCTCTTTTAGCACCTGATGCTTTGTCTAGCAGAAGATAAAATGATATCAGACGCCGCCAGACATGTTTCTTTCTAGACTGGGCTGATATATTTGCTTTGCTGGACTGCTGATAACTGCTATGCTTTTACAAGTTGCACAGTTTATTATTGTGGGAGGGACACACTTGTAGACAATCGGTGTGCATGGTCCATATTTTGTGTTTTTAGGGCTGTCTGAAGAGAGCTGTCGCTTTTCACTGCAGAAATGGGCGAGATTGCTAATGTTTACATACTCAAAATGATGTATAGAATACCATGAATGAACTTAGTGATGTAAGACAATGCATGGACTCTGATTAGTATGGTCCTCTACAAACTGTCCACTCAGTGACCCTACAATGCTCTGCACAGGGAGGGTGGGGTCCATTCGCTGCTTCCACTTATAGAGCAGTTCTCGGAGAAGAACATGGAACCTATTGCTACTGCTCGCTCCACACTTACAGAGACTGGGGCGGACGATGATGGATTTAGAGGTAGAGGAGAAGGGAAAATGTGAAAGGGAGTGGCAAGGGGATCGGGGAATAATATGGAAACTGGGAGACATATTGTGACGCAAAGGTAAAGGGGACTGGAAAGCAGAAGGATCATGGAGAGAAAAGAGGGATAGAAAGAGGCAAGGCACAATTAGAGACAGCAGGGGGTTACCAAAAGACAAAACACAGAGAAACTGAAGGGCGTACACAGAGACAGGAGAGGTACAGTGAGACAGGAAAGCACACACACAGATGAAAGAGGCAGAGAGAAACACATAGCCCAAAGTGAGAAAGAAGAAAGAGAGCCAGAGAAGCAACAGTCAGAAAGAGACAAGGGGGAACAGAGAGACAAAGGGGAGTGCACAGAGAACAGACCGACGGGGTACAGAAAGAGAAAAAAGAATCAGAAAAGATGACACTCAAAACAGAAAATGGTCATAGAGACTAGGAAGGGGCACATAGGCGAAAAAACCGCACATCGGGACAGAAAGGTCCCAACAAAACAGAACGGCCATGGAAATGAAGAACAAGCGCGCACGCCTCGCACGGCAGCAGGGGAAGGGGGGAGAGGAGGGGGACTGCGTGATTCCCTTGCGGGAGCGAGCGGCGCCAGGAGTGATAATTGCTACCATATGGCGCCGCTCGCTCCCGCAAGTGAATCGCCAAACGTGCACGCGTTGCCATTGAAGGCAATGGAACGCGTGCACGTTTTTGGCTGAAAAGCCGAAGCAATTCCAAAAGGTCTTTTTGCCTATGCAGCGCATGCGCGCTGCATAGGGGAGACCTAAAAAGGAAACAAACCTGATTCCCGTACACCCACCTTCCCTCCCTTCTGCTAGTTACAAGCAGTTGGGCACATGATTATACTGGTCAACATGCAGCTTCTTGGGCCTGTTGTGGGATGAACTAAGGAAGGCAGGTTGCCACATGCGTATTGTGCCGTTAGGTCCTTCTTCAAGACTCTGTTGTGCCGTCACCCCCCCCCCCCCCACTGTGTACTACGTCTGGGAAGCCATGGTCCGAAGGCTTCTTGTTTTGAAAACCGTTCAAAATTGTATTCCAGCTGGCAGCAATGGGATACTTATGCAGTCCTAAATTACCCTCCCTGTGGAGTGCAGTGCTTTCCGCTTATGCCCGTAAAATGAGAGATCGTCTCCAAGCCACCAATGACGGGGACTCAGGTGATTTCCAATGCCTTGTGATGAGACATTTAGCCGTCAGCATACCCAAGTCAAGAAATCAGTAGGTGACCCTATGCTTTTTGGCCCTATGGTGAAGGCCCAGTATACAAATCTCTCATGTGTGTAATGCAGGGCACCCGGTGCAGACGGACAGCTGAGCCGAGATGCCTTGCCAATATTTATGAAGAGATGGGGAGGCCCAGAGCATGTAGAGTAGGACAGCATCAGGCAGATGACAACGAGGACAGGCTGCATCTGTGCGATGGAAATAATGGTTTATTTTAGCGGAAGTGAGGTAGGTCCTGTGTACAATATAGAGTTGTATAAATCGGAAACTGGGTTTTCGGGGCACTTGAACAGGGCTTTCTAGTAGCGCTGCCCATTCTTTGTCTGTGTAGGGGCGGGCCAGGTCGTCCTCCCAGTGATGAAGCAAAGATAGGAGCTGTGGCGCTGTGTAAGTGAGCAGCGAATCTGCAAACCAGTGTACGAGTTGTCTGCCGGGCCCATGACATGAAGATATTGTAGGGTGAGGTGTGTCGGGGGTACATGTAACATATCTCCCCATATGCTACCCAGTGTAGCCAGCAGTGAGGTGTGTAGAAGAAACTGATCAGGGGGCCGCCTGTCAACCTCTGCTTGTGATTTAATTGGTAAGAGAGAGAGCCATCTCGATAGAGATCTCCCAGGGTGGAATATGACACATTACAACGCATACTAATACCACGCGTGTCATTACAACGCGGGTATTACTATGAGTAGTCATTCACCTCGACCTACCATTACAACGCATACTTTTAACATGAGTATGCCTTTACCACGCATGCCATTACAATGCAAAGGCATGCGTGGTTATGGTATACTCTTGGTAAAAGTATCTACGGTAAGTTACACTACCCTGCCCTACCGTAAACCATAATTTAGTACCCCCTAAAACACTACCCTGCACGACCCCCGACCCTACCCTAAACACTACAACACTACCCCATGCACGACCCCCGACCCTACCCTAAACCCTAAAAGAGTACCCTGCACGACACACACCCCCACCCCTTTTACCCTAAAAAAGTAACGCCCAAACCAGGCCCAATCCCCCTTGCCTCTCTCTCCTCGTGGTTCCTCTCTCTCCTCATGGTTCCTCGTTCCCTCTGGTCATCTGAGGGGCGGTGCACGTCATTGTGAGGAAACTGAAGAGCCTGTTTCCTCACGACGACGTGGATTGCCTACATTATTTTACAAGGTATTTGCTTTTACCACACATACCTTTACAACGTAATTCGTTGTAAAGGCATGTGTGGTAAAAGCACATACATTGTAAAAAATGCGTAGTAATGACTATGCATTGTTACAATGCATGCGTGGTAACGCTTGCGTTGTGATGGTATGGGGGGAAACAGCTGCGTTGAAATGGCTGAATCTCCCCAGGGTGTGCATGTCGGTGGCCTAACAGGACGTGAGCTCTCTCGCTGAGGTGATATTGTGTCTCCTATGAGTACCAAGCAATGGTATCGTCGGTGTGTATGGGATTGTTGCATGCATGAGGTAAAAACAGCAGGAATAACAATGGTATGCCACTCTCAGCAACAACAAATCAGGCTGTTTCCCCCGGGCGCATGGGTGAAATAATTGAAGAGCTGCTGGTAGTGACTATGCCGGTGATAGCGTGGCGGTATCTGACAGTTGCAGTTGCCATTTAACTACCTATCTAATCTGAGAAGCCAGGTAGTAATGTTCCAGATTTGGCGAAGCGAGCCCACCTTGGTTGTTGGGTAAATAAAGCTTCGATTATGCTACCCTGTAGCGTGAACCACTTCAGATAAATTCCCTCATTGACTTATCGAATGAGCAAAAGAAAGGGGTGGGGATGTAGATAGCAAGCAATAGAGGAGACGGGGTAGGACCATCATATTGAGGAAGGCAATGTGTCCCTTCACTGATAATGGGATTGTACACCAAAAAGACATTTGAGATTTTAGGGCCGTAGCGGTGCATATGAGGCTACCATCCAACATGTCTGTTGGGGAATGATACACTCTAACAGCTAGGTAGCAAAATGTGCCAGTTTGCCACAATATGAGCATCCCATTCAGTACAAAGTTTGGGTTTGGAGCACAGGAGCAAAGGGGATGAGGCAGGACTTGGCCCAGTTGACCTTCAAGCCAGAGAGACCAGCAAAACTGTTAAGTGCCTAAGCGATTGTGTTGGGGATCGAATGAATATCCCTAAGGTGTAGGAGCAAATTATCTACATAAACAGAGATTGAGTGGATGTTGTCTCCCAAAGGGATACCCCAATCCACACTCTGCTCCCGTATGGCAATTGCAAGCATCTCTACGGTGAGGGAGAAAAGTAGTGGGGAAAGTGGGCAGCCCTGGCAGATTCCTCTATATATGTGAATGGGTTCCGCTATGAGGGAGCCTGCCTTGAACCTGGTGATTGGGAATGTGTAGAGCAGCATAACCAGATGAAGAAAATGGTTCCCAAAACCATTGTGCAGCAGCACGGTGAATTGGACGGCCCATACCAATGAATCGAAGGTCTTCTCAAGGTCCAGCAATAGGCATCCAGGATGAGGCCATTGGTGTATGGAGTATTCTAAGATACGGAGATAATGCCATAAATTTAGGGAAGTGTTGTGAGCTGGGACAAACCCATTCTTGTCCGGATGGACCAGTGTCAGGACAAGGGGTGCCAGATGGTCCTCAAGTATTTTAGCCAGCACTTTGTAGTCAGTGTTAAGCAAGGCCAAGGGCCTGTATGAAGCCAGTGTGGTGGGGTCTCTGTCTGGCTTGGGTAGTGAGATGAGCAATGTTTCGCGAAGGGATTCAGGGAGGCAGGTGGCAGAGCGGGCTTCATCGCACAGCACTTGTGAGCAAGGAGGGGGCGCAGGCTTTATAAAATTCAGACTGGAGGCTGTCGGGTCCCAGTGTCTTACCTATAACAAGGACGTGTATTGCCTCTTGAGTTTCAAGAGGGGTAATGGGACAGTCGAGTTCTACTCATTGGTCAGGCGTGATGCGGGGTAGAGTAATGGTGAAGAGGAAGATGCTGATGTCGTCTGGGTGAGTGTCCATTACCAATTGGTATAGCGAGGTGTAGTGGCATGTTAGTTCAGTGTGCATGTCATGTTGCATATAGAGCAGGCGATTGGCAGAGGAGCGCAATACAATAATGGGATATTATGGTTGGTCTTGGGGTATCAGCCACACCAGTAACCGGCCTGATCTATCAGCTGAGGTATGGACGCTGGTCAAGTGGGTAGCGTAATTAAGGCATCTCAATCTTTCCAACAATGAGGCATGCTCCCGGTGTGCCTCTGTTAGCCGGTAGAAGAAGGATGGGTTTTTTATTTTATTTATTTGGCAGACTTATAATGCGCACAGCTGCCCCAAGGTGTTTCCCGGCGCAGGATAGTTACACACTGTGAAAACCCAGCCAATAGTTAGAAGAGCCACGTTTTTAGATTTTTGTGAAACGTCAGTAAGGAATTAGAGTTCCTAAGGAAGGCAGGGAGAGAATTTCACAGCTTGGGGCCAAGATAGGAAAAGGAGTGTCCTTTGATGTGGGTTAATCGGAACCTAGGCGTGGTGAACAAAAAGTGGCTGGCAGACCTCAACAAACACATAGGACTATAAGGATTCACGAATCCTTAAATGTATGCGGGCGCAAGGCCATGTTTTGCCTTGAACATATAGCAAAGTGCCTTAAATTCAATGCGTTTTGAAATCTTTAGCCAATACAATTCCTGGAGCAGAGGCATGTCTCGGTAGTTGACAAAATAGCCGGGTAGCCACATTCTGAATGATCTGAAGGCGTCTAATTGACATCTTGTCAGCGCTTATGTAGAACATATTGCCATAGACCTTCGGTCCAGGCCAGCACTCTCCCCAGCAGCTCCGCCTCACCGCTGCAGCCTCGAGTCCCCCGCAGTACAGGATTCGTGCCAGCAGCCGGCCCAGCCTCCTGGTGATTCTTGGAATTGTGTTTTAACCTCTCTGTAAGTGTATTTCATCTCCGCATTTACAGTAACTGTATTCTATCTCCGCATTTCGCCGGACTCTCTGAGTCTTATTTTGTCAAGCCTGTTTTTACCACCGCTGCTGCCCCTGTGGCCCCTCCCACCCCGACACAGTCCCCTCTCCCGCCTCCCTACCGCTGGTCCCGCCCCCCTCCCCTACTTATGGCGACCGCTGCGGGGAGCGCGTGTGAAGCCTAGACCTTCGGTCCAGGACAGCACTCTCCCCAGCAGCTCCGCCTCACCGCAGCAACCTCGAGTCCCCCGCTGTACAGGGGTTTGCGCCAGCAGCCCGCCCAGCCTCCTGGTGATTCTTGGAATTGTGTTTCAACCTCTCTGTAACTGTATTTCATCTCCGCATTTACAGTAACTGTATTTTATCTCCGCATTCCGCCGGACTCTCTGAGTCTTATTTTCAACTTCTGCAGTTTGTCAAGCCCGTTTTTATGGCCGCTACTGCCCCTGCGGCCCTTCCCACCCCGACACAGTCCCCGCTCCCGCCTCCCTACCGCTGGTCCCGCCCCCTCCCCTACTTAATGGCAACCGCTGCGGGGAGCGTGTGTGAAGCCTAGACCTTCGGTCCAGGCCAGCACTCTCCCCAGCAGCTCCGCCTCACCACCGCAGCCTCGAGTCCCCCGCAGTACAGGGTTCGCGCCAGGAGCCCGCCCAGCCTCCTGGTGATTCTTGGAATTGTGTTTTAACCGCTCTGTAACTGTATTTCATATCCGCATTTACAGTAACTGTATTTTATCTCCGCATTCCGCCGGACTCTGAGTCTTATTTTCAACTTCTGCATTTTGTCAAGCCTGTTTTTACCGCCGCTGCTGCCCCTGCGTCCCCTTCCACCCTGACACAGTCCCCGCTCCCACCTCCCTACCACTGGTCCCGCCCCCCTCCCCTACTTAATGGCGACCACTGCGGGGAGCGCGTGTGAAGCCTAGACCTTCAGTCCAGGCCAGCAATCTCCCCAGCAGCTCCGCCTTACCGCCGCAGCCTCGAGTCCCCCGCGGTACAGGGTTTGCACCAGCAGCCCGCCCAGCCTCCTGGTGATTCTTGGAATTGTGTTTTAACCTCTCTGTAACTGTATTTCATCTCCGCATTTACAGTAACTGTATTTTATCTCTGCATTCCGCCGGACTCTCTAAGTCTTATTTTCAACTTCTGCCTTTTGTCAAGCCCGTTTTTACCACCGCTGCTGCCCCTGCTGCCCCTCCCACCCCAACACACTCCCCGCTCCCGCCTCCCTACCGCTGGTCCCGCCCCCCTCCCCTACTTAATGGCAACCGCTGCGGGGAGCGCGTGTGAAGCCTAGACCTTCGGTCCAGGCCAGCACTCTCCCCGGCAGCTCCGCCTCACCGCCGCAGCCTCGAGTCCCCCGCAGCACAGGGTTCGCGCCAGCAGCCCGCCCAGCCTCCTGGTGATTCTTGGAATTGTGTTTTAACCTCTCTGTAACTGTATTTCATCTCTGCATTTACAGTAATTGTATTTTATCTCTGCATTCCGCCGGACTCTCTGAGTCTTATTTTCAACTTCTGCATTTTGTCAAGCCCGTTTTTACCGCCGCTGCGGCCCCTCCCGTCCCTACACAGTCCCCGCTCCTGCCTCCCTACCGCTGGTCATGCCCCCCTCCCCTACTTAATGGCGACCGCTGTGTGGTCGCGCCACTGGCGCGCCTAAGGCAAGCCCATCTGCGCCCATCCTTGACCCAACCGCGACCAGCACCAGGAACCCTGGTTCTCCTAGGCCCCACCGATACGACTCTACCACCCTCCACGCACGGGAGACACGCCGACTGTGCAAGATCCTCGCCAAACACCACCCATGGACAGTTCTTGTGCAGACCCTGCCGCAGATCCTTCACCATCGACAAAGCCCCCACAACCGCCGAAGGCTCGCCTGATGCACGCACCGCCGAAACCCTGACATGCATCCTCCTCAACGTGCGCTCCCTGCACCGACACGCCGTAGAGATCTGGGACCTGATCGACACCCTCTCGCCCGACGTCGCCTTCTTCACAGAAACCTGGACCAACACCACCTCCGGCCCGACATTGCCACTGCCATCCCCGACGGCTACAAGTTCCAGAGAAAGGACCGCCCCCACCACCCAGGAGGAGGACTCGCCATCGCACACAAGACCCCCCTCTCCACATCCAGCACGAGTGACCCCCACTCCAACACAGAACACCTC
This sequence comes from Calotriton arnoldi, assembly GCA_963921515.1. Classification (NCBI taxonomy): domain Eukaryota; kingdom Metazoa; phylum Chordata; class Amphibia; order Caudata; family Salamandridae; genus Calotriton; species Calotriton arnoldi. Next base: position 93,627 of record CAWUFW010021308.1, on the reverse strand, counting down.
CACTTCCAGATCCAGACCACCCCCAGGACCGCGCTACTGGGCACCCTCATCTACAGACCGCCAGGACCTCGCACCCAGTCCGCAACTACCATCGCCGAGCTCACCGCACCCTATGCCATCACCTCTACGGACTACATCCTACTCGGGGACCTAAACTTCCACCTCGACAACTGCAACTACCCGACTCCACCACTCTCCTCGACCACCTCGCCAACTTCGGACTGAAGCAGCTGGTCAACACGCCCACCCACAGAGCTGGACACACCCTCGACCCCATCTTCGCGGGAGGGACAAACATCCGCTTCAGCCACACCACCCAGCCCCTCTGGACGTACCACCACTGCGTCCATTTTATCTTCAACACCACCACCGCACCCAAACCCGCCCCGCGCCAGCCTCAACGGAACTGGAGCAAGGTCACAAAGGAACTCCTCAACACCACCCTCCTCCAAAAACCCCCCGGCGCCACGACCGACACCAACTTTGCAGCCATAGAATTTCACCGCTGGATCTCCTGCTGCGCCGACAAGCTTGCACCCCTCTGCCACCCCGCCAAACAGCGTCCTCTGAAGGCCGCCTGGTTCACCACAGAACTACAAGAAGCCAGATGCTCCTGCAGACGCCTAGAGAAAACCTGGCGCAACTAGAAAACCACGGAAGCACGGAACAACCACAGGAACGCCCTGAAGGAATACCACCAGTGCATAAGAGACACCAAATGGACCTTCATAAGAAACAAAGTCCAGACAAAGGCGACCAATGCCAAGGAACTGTTCAACGTCATACAGCAGTTCGCAAAACCCCCCAGCGAAGCCACGGACGTCACTCATTCCCAGGAACTCTGCGACAAGCTCAGCTCCTACTTCCATCTGAAGATCAAGGTCCTCTACGACAACTTCAGCGAACAGACGCCGGACACCACCCCCCTCCCCACTGCCGCCGATAAGCCAACCCTCATGACCTGGGATCCCGCCACCGTTGAGCACATCACCATGACCATGAAGAAAACCCACTCAGAAGCCCCAACGGACCCCTACGCACATATTCCACAGGGCCGCCGCCGCCACCATCGCACACGAACTAGGACTGACCATCAACGCCTCCTTCAGATCCGGCATCTGCCCAGACGACTGGAAGCGGGCGGAGGTTAAACCCCTCCTCAAGAAACCTACGGCCGACCCTACGGACCTGAAAAACTACCGGCCCATCTCTCTCCTCCCCTTCGCAGCCAAAGTCACCGAGAGACTTGTAAACTCCCAGCTGACTGCCTTCATCGAAGAGAACTCCATCCTAGAAGCCTCCCAGTCTGGATTCCGCAGCAACCACAGCACCGAGACCGACCTCCTCGCTGCCACTGACGACATCCGCATGCTACTCGACCAGGGACACACTGCATCCCTCATCCTGCTAGACCTCTCCGCAGCCTTCGTCACCGTTTCACATCGCACGCTCGCAGCCAGACTTCACGACGCGGGGATACAAGGAGCCGCCCTCACTGGATCCAATCCTTTCTCTCCGGCAGAACCCAGAGGATCAGACTCCCGCCCTTCTTCTCCCAACCCACCGATATCAACTGCAGAGTACCCCAAGGATCATCACTCAGCCCCACGCTCTTCAACATCTACATGGCCCCCCTCGCTGCCATCATCAGACAGCATGGGCTCAGCATTGTATCTTACGCCGACGACACCCAGCTCATCCTCTCACTCACAAAGAATCCCGAAGACACCAGACTCTGCTTCCAGGAAGGAATGAAGAACGTGGCAGCCTGGATGAAAGACAGCTGCTTGAAGCTCAACTCAGAGAAGACCGAGGTCCTCATCCTCGGACTCTGCACCTCCGCCTGGGACAACACCTGGTGGCCCCCCGCCCTCAGGAACCCACCCACCCCTACATACCATGCACGTAACCTCGGCATCATCCTCGACTCCTCCCTCTCCATGAACTGCCAGATCAACGCCGTCGCGTCCACTAGTTTCAACTGCCTGCGCATCCTCCGTAAGACCTTCAAATGGATCCCCCCCCGACTGCAGAAGGACCGTCACCCATGCTCTCATAACCAGCAGACTGGACTACGGCAACGCCCTATACGCCGGAATCAACAGAACTCTGCTACACAAACTCCAAACCATCCAGAACGCCGTAGCCAGACTCGTCCTCGGGACACCACGTCACGAACACATGACCCAACACCTACGAGACCTCCACTGGTTCCCCGTCGAGAAGAGGGTCACCTTCAAGCTCCCCACCCACGCCTACAAATCCCTCAACAACATCGGACCCATATACCTCAATGAGAGAGTATCCTTCCATGTACCCAAGAGGAACCTCTGCTCCGCCGACCTCGCCCTGGCAGAGGTCCCCCGCATCCGCAGAGACAGAACAGGTGGGAGAGCCTTCTCCTACATCGCAGCCAAGACCTGGAACGAGCTCCCTGTGAACATCAGACGCTCCCCGACCCTGCACGCGTTCAGGAAGGACCTCAAGACCTGGGCTCTTTGACTGAACCGGAGCCACCCCGTCCCCCCCCTAGTGCCTTGAGTCCTTCACGGGTGAATAGCGTGCTTTATAAACCCCCTGTTTGATTGATAGTCCAATCTAGAGATGACCAGGGCCTGAATTACCTTTCTCTGTGCCTCTAAAGGTATTAGACAGAGGATTATTTTCAGCCATTTAAGGGCTGAAAAACAGACAGCTGTGGCCTTAGATACTTGTGGCTTCAAAGAAAATTTGTCATCTATGATGAAACCAAGATTATTGACTTTTGTAGAGGGTATGGGCCCCAGAGAGTCTGGCCAGTGGCTAGGTCCCCAGAGACCTGGGTTATTGCACTAGACAAGGATCTTCGTTTTTCCGCCATTGAGTTTTAATGCATTTTTGTTCATACAAAAGGAAATAATCCTCAGGCCTACATGAAGCATTGAAGGGTCCTGTCGATGGGCATCAGATAACTAGAAGATGATCTGAGTGTCATCAGGGTAAGAAAACAGGGTGAGCTCACATTTCTCAATGGCGTCCGCCAGAGGGCGACGTAGATGTTAAGAGCAAGGGGCTCAAAGTAGAACACTGAGGAACTACTCCAGAGGTCAGGGCTAGATTGATCTTGCGTCAGCCGAAGAAACCTGGAAGGTGCGATTCTTCAAAAAGGAGCTCACCCATTCCAAAGCCAGGCCTCAAGTCTGTCGATCAGAATAGAGTGAGACACTGTACCGAACGGATGTCAAGGTCAGTACTTAGGACACAGTTGAAGTCTCGCCCTATAAGCCACAGTACACCACTCCAGTGAGATAATGTCTCAGATAAACCATGTAGGAATAAAACCTGTTCCATATTAGGTGCGTAGAGAGAACCTATAAGTTTGTGGCGGCCATCCAGGTGGCCCTTTACAAAGACATAGCGTTTCCACTGAGCTGTATGAGTAAATAAAGTATCATACAGGTACAGACGGTGGTATCAGGTGTCATTAAACAACAAATCATAACTAAGAAACAAGCAATACGAAACAGAGAACTTCATCAGAGCAGAGTGACAACATGTATCTGCCCAAACAGCCTAACTATAAATCTCAGGAGTTTCTATGTAACACAAAAAGAGGGAACACTGGGAGAAGGCTTGACGACCAAAGATATGGCATCCCCTGTGTGAAGGATGTGCATGAGAAATCCCAGCAACAGATCTAGGACAACTGCAGTGCAGGAGTGAGGCACAGCAAACAATGCAGAGGGATGAAACAGTCGCCAGCTCGTGAGGTAGATGCGCAGATATATGAACACACAAGTATAACCGGTGCGAAAACACCTGGCAGGTCACATATCTATCACAGTGCATGCGTCAAATAATGTTGTCCTCTGTCTGCGGGGTCCCATTGGGGAGAGCCAGTATGTCTGTCCCGGAGGGACACATGGCAGAGGAGCCATCGTCACTCAGGGATTTCGTGGATCCATCATCAGGGTCCGGGCTTCAAGTAAGCTCCCAGAGCGTGGCTGCCATTTGTATAGCTTGACGTTGTTCCGGAATGTCTTGCTCCAGATGTGGAACAGTGTTAGGCTGAGGAGAGCAGTGCAATTAGCGGCGGCATCTATGCGGTGGATTGCAGCAGCCTCGTGAGACAGCGTTGTTCCAGGTGTCAATTAATGGGAGATGGAAAGCCTGTCAGACTCCAGCCAGTCCCAAGCATCCCTCTAAGAAACAAAACGTGTGGTGCCATCTCAACAATGCAGAGGTGGGCAGGGAATAGTATCGAGTAGCGTAAATCCAAGTGCCGTGCTTTAAAGACGGGGGCGACCAGCGTCAAGGGTCCGAGCGAGCACCCCCGCCCCCTCTCCGTACCAGTATAATGGCATTGGCGCGCACCACGACAACGGGGGCCATCGCCCACGTGGGCTCTTAGGCCTGAGGGGTCCGTTCGCGTAAGGGGCAGGGGGCAGCTAGCGCTATTATGGCCCCCGCTGCCGACGCTGCACCTGAGGGACAGGGTCCAGTTCCCAGTAGCCTGACGGCCTGTGTTCCCAGGCCACTACGGTCCGCTTTTCCGGGCGGGGGCCGGGGTGCCGCGCAGGCCCCCCCATCCCCCTGCCTGGGATCCAGGTCGGCGGAGGAGCATATACCCTGCTTTCATTGCCCCCTCCCCTGGACGGGGTTGGCATAGGGCAAACAGGGGTGGGCGCTAAGGGTGGAAGGATGCGGCCGTGCAGGACACAGTGTGGGTTTGTGCGGGGGAGGGGGGAACCAGCGCAGGTTTCCTACCCCTCTCCGTCTCCAACCGGGTGTCTGGGCGCGAGGCAAGCATGCCCATAGCCGCCAGGCCATTGCCTCTCCACCCCGCTCGCCTCCGACACACCGTCGTCTGCCCGTGCAGAAGTGACCCGTCCGACTGGAGGCCGTGCTTTGCTGCAGCCGGGGCTTGAGGCGGCATGTGTCGAGGGGGAATAGCTAGACCAGTGGGTAAACAGCGCCGGGCCGTCCTGCACCGGAGTGTCCTAGCAATCCATGGCCGGAACAGCCTCCGGGCCATGAGAGCAGGTGCAGCCACTAAAGTGGAAAGGCAACCCGCGGGGGGTCGGCTTGTGTCTGGGACCCTGTAGTGTCTGCGGCGGGGGGCGCTGTCTTGCGGGCTGTGCTTGTCATTGATTCGCCAGCTTCACCTCACCCCTGGGGACCTGGGTTTCGAGTCGCGGCACCGACCCTCAATGTCCTGTGATTCTGGACAAATCTCTTCAAGAGTATGTTACTGGTTACTCGAATGTGGATGCAATGTAGGACACAGTTATACACAGGTCGGGCGGCATACCGACCTAAGCCCGAGCACGTGTGTTTGCCATGCATGCCCTCAACTACATGCGAGGGGCTGGGCCCAAGCAGGCAGCGCAGGCACCGTTCCCTCTGAGGGGATACCGCAGGGTAGGCCCTGCATAATAGGATGGGGCAGGAGGACGCAGTGTGGTACTACATCAGCATGGCAGTAACTCTGATCCCCAGACAGCATGTTTTCACGGACACTGCGGTGTCTCCATGACTATGCTCACCGTCCCTGGCTCGACCCAAAACGGCCGGTGGCGCCGACCGCAAACGGGTACCTGGGTTGGACCTTGGGTAGTCGAGTTCTAGGGAACAGGGGAGGGGATAGGAAGTTTTTTCAACATTATACACAAGCCTTAGTTGCGGCTTATTTATCTTATGCAACTAACAACCATTGACAAAGTCAATAGTCCCGACTTTTGTACGAATGAGGCTAGCGGTGTTTTGGCCACCGGGTAGCACTGCCGCATTGTGTTACATTCGGCACATGCCTCTCAATTCAGTTCTACAGTCTGTTATCATAATTTTATAGTGCGGTTGCACAGTGGTGACAAAGTAGATCTGCAGAAATTAATGTATTGTCAGAAGGGACGCAGACTATTGGCACAAAGAATTACAGTTGACTTACACTCCCCTCATCTTGCAAGAGTAGAAGTCTGGATCCTCGCCTTGGTTTTTCCGGATATGCAAGCAAAACACGTTTTATGTGGCAGCGGGCTGCAGCCGTAATTATGTTTATCAACATCATTAGAAGAGCGTAAATGTCCGGACACGATGTTACAGTAGCAGAGTATGTATATGTGTGTATCCCGTCTCCCGGGATATTGTGGCCAGGGCTACGCAGGTCTAGGGCCCGCGGACTGGTTGGGATCGGGTTAGGTTGTGATGCAGCGCGTACAATAAAAACTATTCTCCTCCCAGGTCACTTATAGGTCATCCAGGGGCGAACTATATTTCTCATATCCACATGACGATGGGGCCCATAAACATCGCCTAACACACACGCACACTCCTGGATTTCCTTTACACCCTTATGAAATTCTGTACTCCTAGGAGAAGCATGAGAACTAAATGGAGAACACCATTTATGTACCGCTGGAAGAGCCGGGATATCTTATTACCTTAATTTGTCACTTTCTTTTAGTTATTTCTTAAGATATTCCTGCTCATTGTTTTGTCGATGAATCATTCATGTAAAAAATTAGCTCATAGTGATTAAGACCAGCTGAATCACAATAACCAATTACTGATGTCACAATCATTTAGGAAAATAACCACTGAGTCATTTTGGGTTTAAAGAATCTTAAATTTTATATAATTTTAAAAACATGAGAAAGAATTTAAAACTTTATTCAATTATTCATTCTTAAATTCAAATATTTATTAAGCATAATCAATTTATTGCAGAAAGGAAATTTTTGTCATGAAGCCAAAACCCTAATTACCTGCCTAGCTTCCTAATTTAGCCTAATGATTTCTAACCTAAGTCAGTGGTGGCTGGTGACATTTGAAAGTGGTGGGGCGTAAAATTATTGGCATACTGCACCGCAGCGAGCGAGCGTAGCGAGCGAGCCCGAACAACCTAAGGGGCGTTCGGAGGGATTATCCCCCCGAGAAAATTTTGAAAAAAGAGTGGACAAATGGTGCATTTTCAAGCAAATTTGAGAAAGCAGGAAGGTTAATAAAGCAATTGTGAAAGTGCAGTTATTACATCACTAAAGAGATGTCATATAACATAGGTAGCTGCTTATTCAAGCTTTCTTTCACCCCATAGTCCAGCAGGGTCTTGATACAAGACAGATAAGAGAAAAAGCAGTGTGGTCCTCGACCAGGAAGACACTCATATTTCGTTGGTAAGAAGTCAAAGGATTGGTCAAATTGAAAACCTGAAATGCAATATGCAATCAAACAATTTGCAAGTACATCTCATCTATGTTCAACAAGCCATGTTTTACCCATGATTGGAATTGTGAATCACCAAATAAACTGAGCCACTGCAATCAAAAGCAGAGGGCCTCCTCAAAAAGTATGCCCTTAAGAGAGTTCTCTCATCTCATGTCCTCTCTATATTTTCTCTGGAAGTTGAAAACTCATCACATTCTACTGCACAAACCTGAACCCTTCTGCATATTCCAACACCGGAACTCATTCTTGGCCATTTAGTTTGGAGCCATTCATACCAGGAATACAGAAAATACCTTTAAATAGAGTAGAAGGTATTCCAAAACAAGGAGTGCTGAAATGTTGCTTAAGATAAGATGAACACACTAAGTACTATGGCCAAGAGCACGTAATGTTCAGTCAACAATAGGCTTAGGAAAAACCAACCATTCTGAGAGCACCTACAGTCAAGATCCTTCACCTGAGACTATGTGTTACCAAAGATGTAGTGATATGTTAACAGTTGTACGTAGACTTAAGGCCTTCTAACTGATGTACAAGGTGAAGGATCTTGATTGTAGGTGCTCTCAGAATGGTTGGTTTTTCCTAAGCCTATTGTTGACTCTTTCTTCCCCTCTCCCTTTGTCCTCTACACTGTCTCTATCTGTGCTTTTTTCCCTCACTTCCATTTGTCTATTTCATCACCTAGAGCTCAGTTCCTTTACTTTTTCTCTCCTGGCATCCTCTTTCTATGCTACTTTTCTTTATTTGTTTCCGACTTTCTCTTTATTTACATATGTGCTTCGTTTACTTTCTCTGTTGCTCTCATTCAGATGATTTCTTTTTCTGTCTTGCGTTCTTTCTTGCTCTTTTTCTTTCTTCCCTCCTTTCTTGCCATCATACCTGTCCCATCTCTTTCTCACTACCCTTTCTTTCACTTCACTTTCTTCATCCCATCTTTACTATCCTCTCTTTCCCTTACTTCTATTTACCCCTTCTTTGTTTTTTTTCCTCTTCCCTTCTCTTTCTGTTCCTTTTCTTTCACAACTTTCTCATTTACACTCCCTTCCTCCATCTATTTCTCTTGACCTTTTCTTTCCTTCACCCTTCTTTCCCACCATAGACCAATTCTTTGCTTAATTCCTTGTGCATTTCTTCCTCCCTACCTCCTTTATTTACACATGTTCTCCCTCCAGTTTATCTGTCACCCCTTCCCTCCTCCATCTTATCCCAACCCCACTTCTTCCCTTGTCCCTCTCATCTCCTTTTTGCTCTCCCCTTCTGTCGTGTCCTCGCCTTCTTCTTTACCTCTAGCTCTCCCCTCTCGCCGTCTCGCTTTGCTTTCCCTCTCTTCAGCAGTTTTAATTTTCCAGGCAGTGCTCTGCGCCGGGTCAATCACAAACATTGTTCTTCCCTATTGTCACGGCAGCCCTCGCGCCCAGGCAGCGGGCTGCAGACCCAATCAGCTGCTCTATGGATTAACCATCCTTGTTTACTGCTGGGGACCATTGAGCAACTAAATGGCTTTATGTTAATGAAGGAGCTTTTTCACGTTCATTTTTCTTAGCCAGGCCCTGAAAGCCTCTGACAGGTGCTGCAAGCCACATTTTTTAAAGGCACAGCTCCCTGTTCTTTCATCTTCCCGGGCAGCGGGGGCTCCCACAGAAGTGCCCACTGCAAGTGTGGCGAGCAGCACTGACAAAACAGCAACATTGGGGTTATGCACAAACATTTGCAATGCATTCCCCGCCATAACTACACAAGTAAACAGAGGCGTAAGTGGCACAATTTGGATTATAAAGGAGCTAAACCATATCTTGTGGGGGGAAAGCGTCAGGGATTTATCCTCATGAAAAGATATTTTCCATGTCTCTTTGTCTAAGTGTCTGGGTCTCCCACCTCGACTGTCTCTGCCTGTTTTCCTTTCCATGTTTCAGTGTAGGCCTCAGTTTTGGGGTCTCCCTAAGTTACCACACTTCCCACTCCCATTGTCCTTGCCTGTCTCCCTGTCACAGTGTCAATTTCTATATGTTGCACTGTCGGTGTCTCAGTGTCCGTGTCTCTTTCCCATCCTGGTTTCAGTGTGTGTCTGTCCCATGGTTCGACGTCTCTGTGTCTGCCATCCATGTTCAAATGTTCACCTCCCTGTGTCTCGGTTTCCTGGTTAAATCAAGTGACCAGCAATCACGGGTAACTATCCGGAGTCTTTGGTGAGTCTTTGGTGGGAGATTTAATAGATTTGTGTCAGTGGTCTCGTGAGTTGAACCTACTATGAGTTGCTAAATTTCCAATTTAAAAGTTATTCAATGCTTTTACTTTTTGCTTATAGACAGCAAAATAGTCTTCATCCAAACGTACATTCCAGTATGCCTCCCTTACCGTCTCTCTCCCCCGTTTCCCCAGGGCCTGATTCTATCTATGTCTGTATTTCAGTAAACACAAGGGATCTTAGGGAACTCGGGCATGTCTATTTGGATACCAGTTATAGCCTTGGTTTTGGCACCTTCAACTCCCAGGAAAATTACTGCTGTCTGGATTTCCTATGGTGGATGCGAATACTGATGGCATACCTCCATGAGTGCCTGAATACAAGCACTTAGCAATTGTACATATACTATGAATGAGAGCCAAAGGAAACTCAAAAAAAGGAATAAAGAAGGGAGCAACACTCAAACACAACTCATGCTCCGGAACGCCATAAAATTCTCTATGTGGCAAGTTCATCACCTATAGCAGAACACAGTACATTTAATGTCTCCCTCAGTTTAGCATATTAAACAATAGCAAGTGGTAATTCTTGTGATATGTACTCATCACTGTAGACTATTGTAGACTAGAGGTGGAGCTTTACTCTCAACATGAGTACTTGAGTAATGAAGCAAAGGACATTTGGCGGTAATGAATCAGCAGGACTTCTTAAACTTGTCGATGAGGAATGAGGTTGTAGAGGGGAAAGGCAAGAAGAAAGGTCACTGAGAGCATCCAAACACAACAAACATGTGCATGGCGGGAAGCTGAGTGCCAACTGGCAGTTGGCACTCAGCTTCCCGAACTGGTATGTTAGCAAAGGAGCCCAACAAGATGCATGATTTCCAGGTAAGGAGGAGCTGGCTTGAACTGATTATATACTGTCTCTGCTGGGGCTTAAACCGAAAGTAATGTGTCACATGCCTCCACCATCATGGATAGGGAAAATCTCCAAACCGCGAAGAACACCAATTATATATAGGTTTTAATAAAGTAATAAAGAGTGAGGATGGATTCCATAGTCTCACGGTATTTGATTCATGCCACGTGTACTTCAGGCTAAAATATTTTTGGGTGATTATTGGTGTCATGAATTCTAGCACAGCGGTGTGGGTGATCTCCAAGACAGGCAATAGGGTGAAAATAATTTAAATCATTTTTAACCCTGTCATGCTGTTACATCTCAATTTTACAATGTTTTAAATGCAAAACTGCCTTTGTAGAAAATGCATAACATTTTCATCTCATTTTAATCGTACTTATAAAGTAATGTTTAATTCCTTTCCTGAGTCCTAGAATTAATATGCTCTTTAAATAATATATTTTACATTTTGTAATTAATCTTGGCTGTGCAGTTATTTCTCTATTGGTTGAGGCCCCAAATCACAAAACGCGTGGTCCTATGTTGAAGCAAGAACTCACGCCTAAAACAGCTCATAATTTGCATCTTTAAGTCTTCTAGATCAATATTTGTTGGAAAACGTTTCTATAGGTTGCATTTGTTTGCTCCACATTACTCTTCTATGAATCAGTTCCAAACCATGTTACTTCAAACTCTTATTAAACTTGCTTACACCTTCCAACTCTGTCCCAGGGTCTGTTTCTCTCTGTGACAGTCTTGTCTCCCTCTTCTCCCATCAGAGTCTCCCTGTTCCAGCATCAGTGTCACTCTGTCCCATTGCATCTCCCTCTTGCAGTGTCAGTGTCTCCCTGTCCCAGTGTAGTATCTCCCTGTTGCAGTGTGATTATCTCTCTGTCCCAGGGTCTGTTTCTCCCTGTGACAGAATCTTGTCTCCCTCTTCTCCCATCAGAGTCTCCCTGTTCCAGCATCAGTGTCACTCTGTCCCATTGCATCTCCCTCTTGCAATGACAGTGTCTCCCTGTCCCAGTGTAGTATCTCCCTGTTGCAGTGTAATTATCTCTCTGTCCCAGGGTCTGTTTCTCCCTGTGACAGAATCTTGTCTCCCTCTTTTCCCATCAGAGTCTCCCTGTTCCAGCATCAGTGTCACTCTGTCCCATTGCATCTACCTCTTGCAGTGTCAGTGTTCCCCTGTCCCTTTAGACACCAGCCTCATCTTCCCTGTGGGCCTTGGCGTGTCTTGCTGGACAGCAAGAGAATCTTCAGGCACTGGGCATCGGTTCGGTCAGCAGAGTCCCAGGACTCCTGCACCCGCTCTGCTTTTCACACGGAGTGAGCACAGACGCCAGATTTTAAAGCTGTGAGGAGTCAACTCGGATCCAAGTGCAAGCCAAGCCTTAAAGCTCTGCTGCGAAGTGAGACCCGGACCTCCTTTGGCGGGTCTGGTAACATCTCTGGTGAACCTGCTCAGCCCATAGAGAGCTTGAGACCACCATCAGCTCACTGAGACAGCGCGCGGTTCAAGCTCACTACGTCCCTCACTAAGGAGGTCCGAAAAGGCCTGAAACATGTCTGCAGACGCCTGTGCTCCTGATCAGAGAGAATGGGCCACGGCAAGACCGATTGGCATACTGCTGATCTTTTGTGACAGCACCGAAGAACTAATAAATGACGGAATGGAATGTTACCCGGAGAACTTATATCAATCAAACCCCTGACGCACTTCCTTCCATCAAGCAGACAAGGCTGTGTCACAGGGACCTAAACCGTATCCCCCCTAAACTGCCACTGCATCTCACCGACGTGGTCCAACTAGGGCAAACCTAGCCGGGGCCTAGACACCGGGTGGGCCTCTTCCTCTGAGGCAGAGTAGGGTCCGACATACATCCATAGTTCCTGTAATTAATGGCGCGGACAAACTAAACATGGAACAATGTCAGGCTACAAAGAAGTCCCAGTGGTTGGGATTCATCCAAACATTTCCCTCCGTTGCATTACTGACGTTCACTCAGTACCTTTTCCCATTCACATTGTACTTCTGCCTACTTATCCCTCAGGCCCATTCAGTACTTGGCCTCTTTGTTTGGGACTCACTGCTACTGGTGTGTTGGTGATTGCCTACTCAACCTGACTTCTCTGCAGCGACCCCCTCTACTGGGGAGCTGGTGGCTCAGACTTGCGCCATCAATCCTTGGCCTCAGTTGGACTATAATTAAACAAAAATTCGACTGAAGAACGGCGCACCAGATGTTGGCGAGCACTCTCCCATTGCAAAAACAGTCTACTCTCCGAGCAGGGAGCTGGATCGGGTATTGTGTTTGCATGCTAACAAAATAAAGACGTGACTGATGATTAGGATGTTGGTCACTTCTTTGGCTTTTCTGCAGACTGCATCGGCAATATTGCACAGTGCAGGCTCATGTCACCATTATCTAAGCCATATCAAACAAAACGCACAGAGCAGTTTTTCTCTGTCTGAAATGCTGGCCGGAGTGAGGAATGGCTCGCTTTCTCCTTGGCACATTAGCGCTGATTGGACTCCCGCATTTTGCGCTGGTGTTTTGTGCTTGTTTGTGCTGTGTGTTATGAGAATAACTTTGCATTTTTACTGAAAGATACAGAGACATCTTGTCCTTCGCCCACAGGTGCTTCCCTGCCAGGCCTGAACTGGGCTGCCCGTGTGCGCACGTAAGAATGAATCTTATGTCCTTCTGTGCAGCCGTGAACGGGCTGCACGCCTCTGCCTAATCAATCATGCCAGGCCCCATTTGGGCAATTCCTTGGGGGACACTAATGACTCATGCTGAGGTGAGGTGTATTAATGCAGCCCTCCCTGAAAGGGCAGCATATGGTGGCTGCTGTGACCCCAGTCCCGGGACGCCATCATAGACAGGAGGCAGCCGCATCAACATGTAAGTGCCAGAGCGAGTGAGCGATAGGGAGGAAGGGGGGAGGGGGGCTGTGTCTATGCACACGCACGCGCAATGTGCACTTGTGAGTTATAAGGCCCACGGTCTTGAGCAAAGTGGCTAATAGCGTTAGACGAGACTACTAGTAAATTACCGCGCATTTCGACTCACTTTTATTCTCCTCCAATGGCGTCCAACGCCACAATGAACAAGCTCGTGCAGGAAGCAGTCTCAGACACACATCGTGTCTGCGCAGACTCGATTTCTGGTCTTCTCGCCTGCCACACCTTTTCCAACTCGTCACAGGGTGTGGTCCCACCCACACCCTGTAACGAGTTAGGGGAGGGAGGGGTGACAATGCTCTCTCTACTCCCTGATTGACGTGGAGGCTTGGCGAAAACGGGCTTGTTTTTAAAACGCCCGGGGCCAAGTTTACCTCCACATCATCAGGGGTGGAGACTGGGCCTTAATGCTAGGTCTTTGCCGAGCTGATGACCTCACAGGCCTCAGGGCTGAGAGATTGTCAGCGCGGCAAACACCCGCCTGCCCAGGGCCGGGGGAGCAAGTAGTTAAAGCGCTGTCATGTGTCCGCATTGTTGTGGAGCACAGCAACAACGCCGATGTCCGTGAGTAGGGCAGACAGTGCCTCCATTCTAGAAACGTACATGGAAAATTGTTTTTTAATTAAAAAACTGATTTTAACCATTGCTGATAGCTTCATTTTTCTGTGATTGAAGGGGGGCGGAGCCCCGACGCCCGTGCACTGAAACCGCCACTGACCTAAGTTAAGAATTAGAAATAGCCTGATTCTCATACTCAACTGGAAAATTAAGACAGCAACAGCAACTTCAGCTCGTCAGCATCAGCTACCTGCAACCCGTCTTTCAGCATCTCCCGCTCAGTAAGGGATCGATCAGGACCACCCAGCACTGGAAGCCACCAACACGACTCTCCAACTCCTCTCCTGACTGTGACTGCAACCGCGACTGACCCCCTCCCACTAAGAGTAGGCCCTCTTATACCCTAATTCTAACTTTGCTAACTAACTGTTGCAACATTAATAACACGCTTTTCTTTCATTGGTCCATGCATGTCATCTTATTCATTCTTTTAATCAAGTTCTCTTGGATTCAAGGGTCCTTGGATCATTTCCTTTCCCATACGCTCAAACATATTTTCATCCGTTTCGATCAGTACATTTGTAACTTCTTTTGATACATTCGAGAACTCCGCAGTCATTGTCCTTTCTCTTAAACTTGTTTCCCACGGGTCTTCTGCTGATCATCACGGCACACTATCAGTTCAATTAGGTCACATCAGCCTTGACCATTTCTTGCATCCTAGCGTCTCAGTAACCTCACGAGGTTTAGTTTTTTCTCCGAGTTCGTCCCGTGTCACATGTCCCCTTGCGCCTGCGCACATCTTCCCACTGGCAGCCATTTTATATCGCCACTCGGTTATACTTTAGAAGCACTAATTTGAGGCAAACAAAACATAATTAAAATAGAGAAAAATAGCCCTTTCGTTTCCCTCCCGTCATCTACGTACCCCAATTAGTTATTACCTAGCAGAAAGCAACATTTAAGCTGTTCCTTACTTACCATCACTATTGTTTTTGCAACGACACGCTTTATTTCTATGAAGCACAAACATGCATTTATTTTTAATTAGTACGGATTTATTTTTACGTTATAATTAGACACACGGACATCCATTAATAGATTATTTAGCACACACTTTGGCATGTTACCATTCCCACACATACAGTGTTGATTAATACATTTAAACGAACATTTTATTTAATTAATTATAAAATTTGTTAGGGGTTAAAAATTTTTTATTTTCCCTGCTCCATCAACTCCCCCTTTGGTGATTTATAAATCACCACATAAAACCCAAGTCATACTTCTTTTCAGGCAGCATGTCTTTCATCCTTTGCCTTCTGTTATCTACACATCTGTTTCTTCTTCATCTTGCCTTTTAGTCTCCTTATACATGCTTTCTTTCATTTTCTCCAACTCAATTTCACCCATTTCTCTCTCTCTCTCTTCATTATTCTGTTATTTCTTTTTATCTTATTTTGTCTTACTTTTCTTTTTATACATGTTATTACTATTTTCAATACCATGGCTAACAGTATTACTACAGTTGCTATTATTATAATTTTCCCTATCATTAGTCTACTCATTCTGGTCAACCAATTTGCTACTGAAGAAAACCCTCTACCAAGTTTTCCCAAAACACTTTCAACCTCCAGTGGAACTAGTTCTTTGTGCAAATTTGTAATATTTGTAATATACTTCTGTATATTTTCACTTTTATCAGGAATGTAAGTACAACAATGTTGGACTTTCAACATTCCACAGACTCCACCCTCTTTTGCCAAAAGAATATCAAGGGCAAGCCGATTTTGCATCACCATAGCTCTCATGGCAACCATTTCGGTATTTACCATTAAGAACCCTCCCGCAGTATCTGTAGACAAACGATCTACTACTGTGGATAACTTCCGAATTTTAAATGCATTCAAAGATATACCCACTGCTGGTATCAATGCTCCAAAAATATCACCTACAATTTCTGAAAAACTTTCCCTCTTTCTACGTGTAAATCTATTAATCATCTTGTATGTTCCCTTTTCTTCTCTGTCCATGTGAATTTTTTTTGGAAAGACCAGGCCTACATAGCAAGTTCCATACCAATGGTCCGGTAACCTGTAATAAGCTCTATTCCCACAAATATAATAGATACCTGGAAATATTGGATCTTTTCCACCTTTGAATCCCCAACCTCCCAGAATTTGATAATTGTCATGGCAGATACTGGAACCTACAAAGTAATTGTCATAGACTGTCTTATTTCTCCTAATACACAACTTTCCTGTTTGCGGCCAATCTAATGTCATTGCTGCATTTATCTTTTTCCCTTCATGATTTCCTTCCTCAAACGTCCATAAGCGTTTTCCTTCCTCTTTTATTGCTTCTTTTTAAATTTCATTCTTCTGTCTTCAACCATTTCTAAAAATACTTTTTCTTCTTTCTTTAACTCACAGGTAAGGTTGTTACTAACTATTTCTTCTAACGTTAATTTTCTATGTTCTAAAAAGAATTCCCCTAAAACTTTTGCTGGTTTTACTTTGTTAAGTTCTGGTACTACTGGAATGTTTGCAAAGATCTTATCTATATCAGTATAATAAGATTCTAATCTACCTGTTTTATAAAATAAACTTGCTATTACACTACATGTTATCCCATAAGTTAAAGGTAGGTGATGATAAGTCACACCTTCTGACACTGATGCAGGCAACTGCATACAAACATAACAATCTCTCACATCCATTGTCTCTACATATTCATACAACAATTTTGTAAAAACATTCTTAGAAAAATCTGTTACTGACTTATCCTTATGCAACTCTGCACTACTTCTTAAAATAACTGGTTCTTTAATATTAGTTTCTTTTTCTGGTTTAGTATCATTTTTTGCTTCTATCACAGCTATACTAATAGGAATTGTGATTGCTAAAACTATCCATATGGTCATTAATAACCCTGTACAAAAGCAGCACATTTTGCACCATCTTTTTATAAACTCACATTTATTTCTTCCATCCCTATTATTTTCCATTTTTCTTTTTTCTATTTGTTAAGTTTCAGAAAATTGTGTCACTACACCTCAGAAATGACTTAGATGCCACTCTGCTCTCAAAAGTCTTTGCTTGGTACTTTCTTTAATTCTCTCCAGAATTCTTTCGTTGTCACATCCGGTGATTTGTCACATCCAGTAAAATTGTCATGTCCGGCAGAAGCACTATAAGTCTTCACTTCAAGTTTGTTGCATCTCACCTTTTCCCATCCGACTTCTCAGTCTCTGGTTCTCGTGAGTGTTTTCTTCTTCTTTGTAATCTGTTAGTGCAATATACAGCCACTCAGGTGACTTATACTTTGCATTCACTTTCTTTGTCCTTTTGGACTTTTGTAATCTTTTTCCACTTGGTTTTTCTTGTCCCTTTTGACTTGTTACTTCATTTACTTGTTCAGCACCTTCGTCTCCCGCTCTTATTATTCTATATCTCAATTTTCTTATATAGCTGTTGGGCCAATTATCTCCTTTTCTTGGCCTTTTGGCTTCACCTTCTCTTTCTTCTCTTTCTGATTTCCAATTTCTTTTTCTTGATTCAGTTTTTGCTTTTTCCTCTTCTCCACTTTCTTCTGTTTCTGTTTCAACTGTTTCACTATTGTCTCTTATTTTGAAACTTATGATCTCGTCATCTCCTACTGGTGGATCTGTCTTCTCCTTCTTGTTTTCCCTTATTACTGTCCCTCCTCGGTGTTCTTCCGATTTGGTGTTTTTCTCCCTTTCTGCATCTAAATTTCCCTGTTCTTCTGTTTCTCTATCAGTCCCTACTGCTCCTCGGGGTTCTTCTCGATTTTCTAACTTTTTGTGTACTTCTTTCCCTACTTCATCTATTAATATTGTTTCTGAAGGATTTCCACCATAACTTGTACTTGGTTGTTCATCTAACTCAATTTCTTGCTCAGTTTCTTCTCTAATTGGTTTATAACCCCAAGTTTTCCTTAGGAATTCTTCACGGTTTTCAACTGAATCATCAGATTCTGAAGTTGTGTCAGATATTTCCAGATGTCGACTTACAGGTCGATCTTCAAGTTCTGGAATTTCTGAATTTCTTTCTTCTTCTTCTTCTTCTTCCTCTCTAGAGGTACTCGCAGTTGGGGTTTCCAGATGTCGACTTTCAGGTCGATCTTCAAGTTCTGGCACCCTTTCTCTTATCTTTGTTGTCCCAGCCGTTAAACCTTTATCCCACACTTCCAGACGTCGACTCACATGTCGATCAGTAGGTTCTTGAACTCTGATTGTGTGGCTGGCATGAACCCAGTTTTTCACTCCTGCACACTTGACAACAGTCGTTGTCACCAGGATTACCTGTCGTGGTTCGTCCCAACGAGGAACTAGACAGTTTCTTCTCCTGTGGACTTTTATGCGGACCCAGTCTCCTGGATTCAAGTCGTGGGCTGGTTTTCTTTCAAGAGTGGTCGCATCCGGTCCAACCTGATGAAACACAGAACGCACCACATCAGCCAGACCCTTCAATAATCCAGTACTAGATCATCAGTTATAGTTAATAACTTGTTGACAGGTACGTGTGCTTGTCTCATTGCTCGTCCCATGATCATCTCATGAGGACTGAGTCCAGTTTTCTTTTCAGGGATGCTTCTGATGGTCATCAGAACAAGAGGCAGTGCATCCGGCCATTTGAGTCCTGTAGCTTGACACATTTTTCCCAATCTGTTTTTAATTGTTCCATTAATCTGCTCTACTACCCCAGAAGCCTCTGGTCTGTAAGCACAATGTAGTTTTTGTTTAATACTCAATGCTTCACAAATCAATTGGATCAACTCATTTTGAAAATGTGTTCCTCTATCTGTCTCAACCGTGACTGGAAAACCATACCTTGGAATGAACTCTCGCAGCTTAAGTTTTGCCACTGTTGTTCCATCATTCCTTCTTGTGGGGTATGCCTCCACCCAACGAGAGAACAAACAGACGACCACTAGAACATATCGTAGTCTGTTACTAGGGGGCATCTCGATAAAGTCTAACTGCATTCTAGTGAATGGACCTCCTTCTCGTCCTATTGTTCCTAGACTCACTACTGTTTTTCTTCCTGGGTTAAACTGCTGACAAATAAGACATCTTTGACAAAGACTTTCAGCAATGGCTCTGAATTTTGGGTTATACCAGGTTTGTCTAAAAAGTCTGATCATTGCATCTCTCCCAATATGAGCTTGTCCATGGTACATCCGTGCCATGTCTGCAATCATGCTATCAGGCATAACTGGTCTTTCATCTCTGTATACCCACACACCATTATTTTCCTATCTTCTACATCCTGCTTTTATCCAGTAATCTTTTTCCTCATCTCTTGCAGTTTCTTGTAACTGCCTTACTTCATCCCATGTCTCGACAGTATTAGTGAAAAGCAAAGGACAAGAGACATGCTCCCTTTCTCTATTTTTGTTCATGGACGCCATGTTCTCTGCACAATATTTAGCAATCTCATCAGCATAATTATTGCCGACCGCTATGTAATCTTCGTTTTTCTTATGCGCTTTGCACTTCACTACAGCTATTTGTTTAGGCAACTGTATCGCCTCAAGCAGTTTTTTAACATAATCTCCATTTCTGATAGGTGTTCCTGCAGATGTCAAAAATCCTCTTTGTGACCAAATCTGACCAAAATCGTGTACGATGCCGAAACCATATTGGCTATCGGTCACAATCGTGACTCGTACACTTCTTCCCAATTTACATGCTTGAATCAAAGCAATCAGTTCCGCAACTTGTGCAGACCTAACTCCTTTCAGACAAGACGCTTCCATCACAGTTGCCACTGTGCATACTGCGTAAGCTGCGCTTAAAACTCCTTCTTTTGTTCTCAAGCATGAGCCATCCACAAACATGACATAATCAGATTCCTTTAACGGTTCATCTTTTATGTCAGCTCTTGGTTTCGTGCAATATTCCAGCACGTTCAGACAATCATGATCTACTTCGTCCTGTTCAATTATATTTTCCTCATCTGGCAATGATGTAGAAGGATTTACATTCATGCATCTATCTATGGTCACATTTTCAGCACTCAAGATGACCTTTTCGTACTTAGTCAGCCGACTATGTGTCATGTACTGTGTTTTTGTTCTTGTCAAAAGAATTTCTACTGAATGGGGAACATATACTCTCAGTGGATACCCCATCACTATACCTTCACTTTGTTCCAGACTTACACAAGTAGCAGCAACTGCTTTCAGACATCCAGGCAATGCTTTTGCTATAGGATCTAAAACAGCTGAAAAATAAGCGATTGGTCTTTTCATTGTGCCATGTTTTTGTACCAGTACTGAAAATGCACATCCATCTCTTTCACTGCAGTACAACTCAAAATCCTTCTCATAATCAGGCATGCCTAAAGCAGGGGCCTCACACAGTTTCTTTTTCAATTCTTTGAAAGATTTCATTTCTTCTTTGTTTAACTCAAAAGGGTCTTTTACATCTTTCTTGGTCAATTTTTGTAATGGTTTTGCAATCAAAGAGAAACCACTTATCCACTGTCGACAATATCCAACCATTCCCAAAAACATTCTTACCTCTCTCTGAGTCATTGGTGCTCTCATTCCTTGAATCATTCTTACTCTTTCTGTCGCTATTTTTCACACTCCTTTCTCAATTTTATGCCCTAAATACTGGACTTCTTTCTGACAAAACTGTAATTTTGAAGGAGACACTTTATGTCCTCTTTTCTCTAAATGGTTCAGTAAAGCAATTGTGTCACTTACACATGCTTCTTTGGTTTTCGATGCCACCAATAGGTCATCGATATACTGCACCATCACTGATTTTTCTGGCATTTTCAAATCTTCCAGAGATTTCTTTAGAATCTGATTAAAGATTGAGGGGCTTTCTGTATACCCCTGAGGAATTCGGCACCATGCCAAAATACGCTCTCCAAACCGGAACGCAAATAATGGCTGACTATCTGGATGCAAAGGAATAGAGAAAAATGCGTGACACAAATCTATCACAGTGTACCACTCAGCTTCATGTGGAATTTGATATAGAATTACTGCAGGGTTCGGCACTATTGGACAACAGGGTACAACTATTTTGTTGATCTTTCTCAAATCCTGTACTATTCTATATGTTCCATTTGGCTTTTTCAGTCCCATAATAGGTGAATTACATGGACTGCTCATGATTTCTTTTAGAATTCCCTTTTCAATCATCTTATTTATCACAGGAGTTATTCCTTCAATTATTTCTGGAGTTAATTTGTACTGTGGCGTATTCGGGTAAGTTGTCCCTTCTTTCACTGTCACTTTTACGGGATCAACTTCTCTCATTAATCCAATGTCTTCTCCTGTAAAATCCCACACACTTTCTTTTACTGCACTTTTTAGTTCTTCTGGAAGTTTTTCTGCATCAAATGCAGGAAACAAACCATTCGTTTCAGGTTCCTGATTCATCAAAGTTACCTTATACAAAACATCTTCATCTGAAGTCTGAAAACTGATTCCATCTGGCGTACAATAAATTGTGCAATTCATCTTGCATAAAAGGTCACGACCTAAAAGATTTACAGGACTACAATCGCACACTACAAATTTCTGCATTTTGCTAAAAGAACCAATTTTTACTTCCACCAATTCAGTAAGTGGGGTTTTAATCTGCTGATTGGCTACTCCTACTACTTGGATGTATTCACCTGAGAGAGGAAGGTTTGGAATTTCCACTGATCTAACAGTAGAACGGGTAGCTCCAGTATCGACAAGGAATGTTACGTTTGCACCATTCACTTCTCCATCCACAAAGGGACCAGACTGATCTACCTCTAGAGTTGCGCCAAGCACGCACTCTTTCCCCTCTCCTGCGCACCGTCAGAATCTTTCATCCGGGTCATCCTCACTCTGACGCAACAAATACTGAGAAATGTTAGCTGCTCGCGGCAACTGTGTTACCTGCTCTCCTCCGTAGAATCCTGTTTCTGTACTGTATCTTTGCTGGTTAACAGTGTTGGGAAGTGGTGGTTGTGGCACCTGACTTTGTTGAACAACTACCTCATTCTGCACCTGTGGAGTTAATGATTGATGTTCCGGATTAGGTTTAGGTGGGAACTTACACTCGTTTCTCCAATGCCCTAATTTTCCGCAATTATGACATGGCCATTTCTTCTTTGCCTCTTCTAGACTCACTTGACCCTTTCCTTTACCTATGTTTGGTCGCATTTTATTCTGTCCTGATTCATTTCCATTATTATTGTCCAATTGAGCTTCTTGTTTTTCTGCCACCTTCACTTGTGCCCACATTGCCTTTTCTTTCAACGTACGCTGTTTACTCTCTATTTCATCACTACAATACTTAGCATATCTCAGTACCTCATCTACACTTCCATTCTGCCAGTTTATCATGTGTTGCTTAATCATATCACTTATTTCCTGTTTCAGGCCAAACACAAATCGGTATACAAAATGACTCATGTCTTTTTCACTCAATTCTTCATAACCACTATACTGCTTGAAAACCAATAACAATCGCTCATAATATGCATGTACAGACTCCTTACTTTCCTGTGTAGTTCTATCAATTTTTACCCAATCTGTCTCTTTAGGAGGAATCTTATTCTTCAAAAAGGTAATCACCTTATCGTACTTCTTCATCACATCAGGACCTGGAGCTCCTGTCTTAGGATCTCTTGGATATTCTGTAGTTGGCCAGTCAACTGTAATCTTACATTCTGACCACAAATCTGTTGGTACCACTATGTCAAACAATCCATCTAAATCTATCCACAACACTTTTGAGACTTTTACAAACCTCTCTACTTGTCGGTACCACTCAACTGGCTTCTCTCTTAACTTTGGAAAGTCATTGGTAAATGACAGTATGTCCTGCCTAGTCCAGGGAACATGCACGTAACTACCACCTGGAGTTTCTCTCATGGGGTATTCTTTGGCAACAGATTCTTTTTCAGTTATCATAAAAGCCAATGAACCTTTGTCTGTAGTTTTCTCATTCTTCTTTGTCCATCTAACCTTCCATCTGTCCACATCACCCCATTTTCTCAACAACACAATTAACTCCTTTATCTGTGTCAGCCTTCCTGCCGTGTTCAAATTTTCAATATCCTTTTCACAAAAGTCTACTCTGTATGGTTTCTGCAACGTTTTCACTTTCGCAAAGTCTATTCCAATCTCACTGGCCACTTCTTCTAGTTTGTCATGTAAATTCTTTGCCCTCCATGTAATACTTTTGCACAGAAACATTATTTCATCATCCTGATAATTTTTTATCTTTTCGGTACCAATCGTTCCTAGAATTAATTCTTCCATGTCTATTTTTAATCTGATTACATCTAATGGTTTTTCTTCTGGTTCCTTTATTTTAAATGCCTTCATCCACTCATTTAACTCATCAGGAGTCGGACCTATGGGTGTATTATTTAGTTCTATCCAATTACCACTCTTTTCAGGGGTTTCTGTTGCAGATTCTGTTACCATATGCATTTTCCTACCATTGCACTCATTCACCGTCAAATTTGTAGGTGGACTTGGTCTGTAAGTACTAGCCAAATTACTTGTACTTGCACTTTGTTCCATCCTTTCTTTTTCTCTCTGAAATTGTGAACTCATGGGAATCACCAAAGATCGTTCATCAATTTTCTGATTCTCAAAAACGGGTATTACTGGACCTATTGTTACAGGCACAGTAACTGCTTCCATATTTTTCGTTAATTCTCTAATCTTCTCAGTTAGTTCTTTTGTTGTCCTTGCCAATTCGCTTGCATTGTCGCTTTCTATTCCTTCATTTTGAGAAGATCTCATTTGTTCTTGTGACCTATTTACTTCAATTCTCTTTTCCGGGCTTTTATTTTGCATAGTCTCTATTAGCGGCGCATTTGGTGTCACCACTGTAGAACTCTGCTGATACGGAGGTGGATTTCTATTTAAAATATCTTCCAGCAACTCGTCATCCGTTTCGCTCTCATGCATATACTTTTCTCTCTCTATATGTTTCTTTTTCTCAGTCCGCTTTTTCTTAGTCCCTTCCTCAACTGTAAAAGCTGGAAACAAACCTCCTGTCATGTTAGCACATCTCCATCGTTTTATTCTGTCCTCATGATTTACGCCCCACAATCTTCCAGGCATAAACTCATGATCTCTCATTCCTCTGAATCTCTCTCGTTCATACATCTCATCTTCCCATTCCGTCAAAGCCTCAAACTGTGTTGGTCTAGGTCTAGGTTCCAACTTACACATTTTTTCTCGCAAATTTCGCAAAACCGCTACACTAAATGAACCATTCTCAGGGAAAGCTAAAGCACCATCATTCTTCGTATATTTTGCCCAATTTTCCAACCATATGCACGTATGATATCCATATTTCAGCATCATATGTGAAGCTGCTGATTTCGGCGGAGGAATTACTTGTCCCTCTCTAGTCACAACCTTTTTGTCTTTCTTAAAGAAATTCTTCAATTTCGTCGTCCATGACGTTCTCTCCCTTTCATACTCGTAATACGGCATGTTTTCTATTTGTTTTCTCTTTACTCTAACGCTGTTCTGTGTACGGAACTTCGACCAATTACAGCGCGACTCACACTAACGTACCAATCAGAACAATTCCCTCCGTCCGCAAACCAACCAATCCTAGCGCTGCACTTTTCCACGTCACTCCTGCTCTGTGTTCACGTGACTAGCGCACTATCCAATCCTAGCGCGGCACTGTTCCACGTCACTTCTACTCTTTACCCCTCATTTACAAAATTTATCGGCAATTTTTCTTTTCGCTGTTTTCTTCGTTAGTTACAACAATTAATACAATTCCATAGTCTGATTCGCTAAACAAAAGTGACAGCTTTGTCCTTTTACACAAGAATCCTGTATTTCCAGTAGGCAGCGCTTACCTCTACCCTACCACAGAATTATGTACTCGCCGATAAAGTAGCACTTCCCTCTACCTTACCCTTCTTTCAAACAAACAATTTACTCGTTTCTCTGGGGATAAGACACATGTGGAGACTAGGCTCCTGAGAATTAAGGCCAAAGTTTCACAAGTAAACGTGATTTGCTATTCCAATTACACACTTTTCGCACAGAAATCCCTAACATAACACAACCTGCGTTATTACCAAAATGAATTCAGACCATGTACCAAATTCCATGTGACTTCTCTTGCCACACGTGTTCCACTTCCTACATCCCAGAAGCGTGAAAACTCACATATAACATAACGCGACTCAACATATAGTGTTAGTCATCAAAATAATCAATAATCAATAAACAATAATCACTAAACTAATCTATAGAAAACCATAACTCTGCTACCAAGAAATCTGATGCAGCGCGTACAATAAAAACTATTCTCCTCCCAGGTCACTTATAGGTCATCCAGGGGCGAACTATATTTCTCATATCCACATGACGATGGGGCCCATAAACATCGCCTAACACACACGCACACTCCTGGATTTCCTTTACACCCTTATGAAATTCTGTACTCCTAGGAGAAGCATGAGAACTAAATGGAGAACACCATTTATGTACCGCTGGAAGAGCCGGGATATCTTATTACCTTAATTTGTCACTTTCTTTTAGTTATTTCTTAAGATATTCCTGCTCATTGTTTTGTCGATGAATCATTCATGTAAAAATTAGTTCATAGTGATTAAGACCAGCTGAATCACAATAACCAATTACTGATGTCACAATCATTTAGGAAAATAACCACTGAGTCATTTTGGGTTTAAAGAATCTTAAATTTTATATAATTTTTAAAACATGAGAAAGAATTTAAAACTTTATTCAATTATTCATTCTTAAATTCAAATATTTATTAAGCATAATCAATTTATTGCAGAAAGGAAATTTTTGTCATGAAGCCAAAACCCTAATTACCTGCCTAGCTTCCTAATTTAGCCTAATGATTTCTAACCTAAGTCAGTGGTGGCTGGTGACATTTGAAAGTGGTGGGGCGTAAAATTATTGGCATACTGCACCGCAGCGAGCGAGCGTAGCGAGCGAGCCCGAACAACCTAAGGGGCGTTCGGGGGGATTATCCCCCCGAGAAAATTTTGAAAAAAGAGTGGACAAATGGTGCATTTTCAAGCAAATTTGAGAAAGCAGGAAGGTTAATAAAGCAATTGTGAAAGTGCAGTTATTACATCACTAAAGAGATGTCATATAACATAGGTAGCTGCTTATTCAAGCTTTCTTTCACCCCATAGTCCAGCAGGGTCTTGATACAAGACAGATAAGAGAAAAAGCAGTGTGGTCCTCGACCAGGAAGACACTCATATTTCGTTGGTAAGAAGTCAAAGGATTGGTCAAATTGAAAACCTGAAATGCAATATGCAATCAAACAATTTGCAAGTACATCTCATCTATGTTCAACAAGCCATGTTTTACCCATGATTGGAATTGTGAATCACCAAATAAACTGAGCCACTGCAATCAAAAGCAGAGGGCCTCCTCAAAAGTATGCCCTTAAGAGAGTTCTCTCATCTCATGTCCTCTCTATATTTTCTCTGGAAGTTGAAAACTCATCACATTCTACTGCACAAACCTGAACCCTTCTGCATATTCCAACACCGGAACTCATTCTTGGCCATTTAGTTTGGAGCCATTCATACCAGGAATACAGAAAATACCTTTAAATAGAGTAGAAGGTATTCCAAAACAAGGAGTGCTGAAATGTTGCTTAAGATAAGATGAACACACTAAGTACTATGGCCAAGAGCACGTAATGTTCAGTCAACAATAGGCTTAGGAAAAACCAACCATTCTGAGAGCACCTACAGTCAAGATCCTTCACCTGAGACTATGTGTTACCAAAGATGTAGTGATATGTTAACAGTTGTAGCGTAGACTTAAGGCCTTCTAACTGATGTACAAGGTGAAGGATCTTGATTGTAGGTGCTCTCAGAATGGTTGGTTTTTCCTAAGCCTATTGTTGACTCTTTCTTCCCCTCTCCCTTTGTCCTCTACACTGTCTCTATCTGTGCTTTTTTCCCTCACTTCCATTTGTCTATTTCATCACCTAGAGCTCAGTTCCTTTACTTTTTCTCTCCTGGCATCCTCTTTCTATGCTACTTTTCTTTATTTGTTTCCGACTTTCTCTTTATTTACATATGTGCTTCGTTTACTTTCTCTGTTGCTCTCATTCAGATGATTTCTTTTTCTGTCTTGCGTTCTTTCTTGCTCTTTTTCTTTCTTCCCTCCTTTCTTGCCATCATACCTGTCCCATCTCTTTCTCACTACCCTTTCTTTCACTTCACTTTCTTCATCCCATCTTTACTATCCTCTCTTTCCCTTACTTCTATTTACCCCTTCTTTGTTTTTTTTCCCTCTTCCCTTCTCTTTCTGTTCCTTTTCTTTCACAACTTTCTCATTTACACTCCCTTCCTCCATCTATTTCTCTTGACCTTTTTCTTTCCTTCACCCTTCTTTCCCACCATAGACCAATTCTTTGCTTAATTCCTTGTGCATTTCTTCCTCCCTACCTCCTTTATTTACACATGTTCTCCCTCCAGTTTATCTGTCACCCCTTCCCTCCTCCATCTTATCCCAACCCCACTTCTTCCCTTGTCCCTCTCATCTCCTTTTTGCTCTCCCCTTCTGTCGTGTCCTCGCCTTCTTCTTTACCTCTAGCTCTCCCCCTCTCGCCGTCTCGCTTTGCTTTCCTCTCTTCAGCAGTTTTAATTTTCCAGGCAGTGCTCTGCGCCGGGTCAATCACAAACATTGTTCTTCCCTATTGTCACGGCAGCCCTCGCGCCCAGGCAGCGGGCTGCAGACCCAATCAGCTGCTCTATGGATTAACCATCCTTGTTTACTGCTGGGGACCATTGAGCAACTAAATGGCTTTATGTTAATGAAGGAGCTTTTTCACGTTCATTTTTCTTAGCCAGGCCCTGAAAGCCTCTGACAGGTGCTGCAAGCCACATTTTTTAAAGGCACAGCTCCCTGTTCTTTCATCTTCCCGGGCAGCGGGGGCTCCCACAGAAGTGCCCACTGCAAGTGTGGCGAGCAGCACTGACAAAACAGCAACATTGGGGTTATGCACAAACATTTGCAATGCATTCCCCGCCATAACTACACAAGTAAACAGAGGCGTAAGTGGCACAATTTGGATGATAAAGGAGCTAAACCATATCTTGTGGGGGGAAAGCGTCAGGGATTTATCCTCATGAAAAGATATTTTCCATGTCTCTTTGTCTAAGTGTCTGGGTCTCCCACCTCGACTGTCTCTGCCTGTTTTCCTTTCCATGTTTCAGTGTAGGCCTCAGTTTTGGGGTCTCCCTAAGTTACCACACTTCCCACTCCCATTGTCCTTGCCTGTCTCCCTGTCACAGTGTCAATTTCTATATGTTGCACTGTCGGTGTCTCAGTGTCCGTGTCTCTTTCCCATCCTGGTTTCAGTGTGTGTCTGTCCCATGGTTCGACGTCTCTGTGTCTGCCATCCATGTTCAAATGTTCACCTCCCTGTGTCTCGGTTTCCCTGGTTAAATCAAGTGACCAGCAATCACGGGTAACTATCCGGAGTCTTTGGTGAGTCTTTGGTGGGAGATTTAATAGATTTGTGTCAGTGGTCTCGTGAGTTGAACCTACTATGAGTTGCTAAATTTCCAATTTAAAAGTTATTCAATGCTTTTACTTTTTGCTTATAGACAGCAAAATAGTCTTCATCCAAACGTACATTCCAGTATGCCTCCCTTACCGTCTCTCTCCCCCGTTTCCCCAGGGCCTGATTCTATCTATGTCTGTATTTCAGTAAACACAAGGGATCTTAGGGAACTCGGGCATGTCTATTTGGATACCAGTTATAGCCTTGGTTTTGGCACCTTCAACTCCCAGGAAAATTACTGCTGTCTGGATTTCCTATGGTGGATGCGAATACTGATGGCATACCTCCATGAGTGCCTGAATACAAGCACTTAGCAATTGTACATATACTATGAATGAGAGCCAAAGGAAACTCAAAAAAGGAATAAAGAAGGGAGCAACACTCAAACACAACTCATGCTCCGGAACGCCATAAAATTCTCTATGTGGCAAGTTCATCACCTATAGCAGAACACAGTACATTTAATGTCTCCCTCAGTTTAGCATATTAAACAATAGCAAGTGGTAATTCTTGTGATATGTACTCATCACTGTAGACTATTGTAGACTAGAGGTGGAGCTTTACTCTCAACATGAGTACTTGAGTAATGAAGCAAAGGACATTTGGTGGTAATGAATCAGCAGGACTTCTTAAACTTGTCGATGAGGAATGAGGTTGTAGAGGGGAAAGGCAAGAAGAAAGGTCACTGAGAGCATCCAAACACAACAAACATGTGCATGGCGGGAAGCTGAGTGCCAACTGGCAGTTGGCACTCAGCTTCCCGAACTGGTATGTTAGCAAAGGAGCCCAACAAGATGCATGATTTCCAGGTAAGGAGGAGCTGGCTTGAACTGATTATATACTGTCTCTGCTGGGGCTTAAACCGAAAGTAATGTGTCACATGCCTCCACCATCATGGATAGGGAAAATCTCCAAACCGTGAAGAACACCAATTATATATAGGTTTTAATAAAGTAATAAAGAGTGAGGATGGATTCCATAGTCTCACGGTATTTGATTCATGCCACGTGTACTTCAGGCTAAAATATTTTTGGGTGATTATTGGTGTCATGAATTCTAGCACAGCGGTGTGGGTGATCTCCAAGACGGGCAATAGGGTGAAAATAATTTAAATCATTTTTAACCCTGTCATGCTGTTACATCTCAATTTTACAATGTTTTAAATGCAAAACTGCCTTTGTAGAAAATGCATAAAATTTTCATCTCATTTTAATCGTACTTATAAAGTAATGTTTAATTCCTTTCCTGAGTCCTAGAATTAATATGCTCTTTAAATAATATATTTTACATTTTGTAATTAATCTTGGCTGTGCAGTTATTTCTCTATTGGTTGAGGCCCCAAATCACAAAACGCGTGGTCCTATGTTGCAGCAAGAACTCACGCCTAAAACAGCTCATAATTTGCATCTTTAAGTCTTCTAGATCAATATTTGTTGGAAAACGTTTCTATAGGTTGCATTTGTTTGCTCCACATTACTCTTCTATGAATCAGTTCCAAACCATGTTACTTCAAACTCTTATTAAACTTGCTTACACCTTCCAACTCTGTCCCAGGGTCTGTTTCTCTCTGTGACAGTCTTGTCTCCCTCTTCTCCCATCAGAGTCTCCCTGTTCCAGCATCAGTGTCACTCTGTCCCATTGCATCTCCCTCTTGCAGTGTCAGTGTCTCCCTGTCCCAGTGTAGTATCTCCCTGTTGCAGTGTGATTATCTCTCTGTCCCAGGGTCTGTTTCTCCCTGTGACAGAATCTTGTCTCCCTCTTCTCCCATCAGAGTCTCCCTGTTCCAGCATCAGTGTCACTCTGTCCCATTGCATCTCCCTCTTGCAATGACAGTGTCTCCCTGTCCCAGTGTAGTATCTCCCTGTTGCAGTGTAATTATCTCTCTGTCCCAGGGTCTGTTTCTCCCTGTGACAGAATCTTGTCTCCCTCTTTTCCCATCAGAGTCTCCCTGTTCCAGCATCAGTGTCACTCTGTCCCATTGCATCTACCTCTTGCAGTGTCAGTGTTCCCCTGTCCCTTTAGACACCAGCCTCATCTTCCCTGTGGGCCTTGGCGTGTCTTGCTGGACAGCAAGAGAATCTTCAGGCACTGGGCATCGGTTCGGTCAGCAGAGTCCCAGGACTCCTGCACCCGCTCTGCTTTTCACACGGAGTGAGCACAGACGCCAGATTTTAAAGCTGTGAGGAGTCAACTCGGATCCAAGTGCAAGCCAAGCCTTAAAGCTCTGCTGCGAAGTGAGACCCGGACCTCCTTTGGCGGGTCTGGTAACATCTCTGGTGAACCTGCTCAGCCCATAGAGAGCTTGAGACCACCATCAGCTCACTGAGACAGCGCGCGGTTCAAGCTCACTACGTCCCTCACTAAGGAGGTCCGAAAAGGCCTGAAACATGTCTGCAGACGCCTGTGCTCCTGATCAGAGAGAATGGGCCACGGCAAGACCGATTGGCATACTGCTGATCTTTTGTGACAGCACCGAAGAACTAATAAATGACGGAATGGAATGTTACCCGGAGAACTTCCATCAATCAAACCCCTGACGCACTTCCTTCCATCAAGCAGACAAGGCTGTGTCACAGGGACCTAAACCGTATCCCCCCTAAACTGCCACTGCATCTCACCGACGTGGTCCAACTAGGGCAAACCTAGCCGGGGCCTAGACACCGGGTGGGCCTCTTCCTCTGAGGCAGAGTAGGGTCCGACATACATCCATAGTTCCTGTAATTAATGGCGCGGACAAACTAAACATGGAACAATGTCAGGCTACAAAGAAGTCCCAGTGGTTGGGATTCATCCAAACATTTCCCTCCGTTGCATTACTGACGTTCACTCAGTACCTTTTCCCATTCACATTGTACTTCTGCCTACTTATCCCTCAGGCCCATTCAGTACTTGGCCTCTTTGTTTGGGACTCACTGCTACTGGTGTGTTGGTGATTGCCTACTCAACCTGACTTCTCTGCAGCGACCCCCTCTACTGGGGAGCTGGTGGCTCAGACTTGCGCCATCAATCCTTGGCCTCAGTTGGACTATAATTAAACAAAAATTCGACTGAAGAACGGCGCACCAGATGTTGGCGAGCACTCTCCCATTGCAAAAACAGTCTACTCTCCGAGCAGGGAGCTGGATCGGGTATTGTGTTTGCATGCTAACAAAATAAAGACGTGACTGATGATTAGGATGTTGGTCACTTCTTTGGCTTTTCTGCAGACTGCATCGGCAATATTGCACAGTGCAGGCTCATGTCACCATTATCTAAGCCATATCAAACAAAACGCACAGAGCAGTTTTTCTCTGTCTGAAATGCTGGCCGGAGTGAGGAATGGCTCGCTTTCTCCTTGGCACATTAGCGCTGATTGGACTCCCGCATTTTGCGCTGGTGTTTTGTGCTTGTTTGTGCTGTGTGTTATGAGAATAACTTTGCATTTTTACTGAAAGATACAGAGACATCTTGTCCTTCGCCCACAGGTGCTTCCCTGCCAGGCCTGAACTGGGCTGCCCGTGTGCGCACGTAAGAATGAATCTTATGTCCTTCTGTGCAGCCGTGAACGGGCTGCACGCCTCTGCCTAATCAATCATGCCAGGCCCCATTTGGGCAATTCCTTGGGGGACACTAATGACTCATGCTGAGGTGAGGTGTATTAATGCAGCCCTCCCTGAAAGGGCAGCATATGGTGGCTGCTGTGACCCCAGTCCCGGGACGCCATCATAGACAGGAGGCAGCCGCATCAACATGTAAGTGCCAGAGCGAGTGAGCGATAGGGAGGAAGGGGGGAGGGGGGCTGTGTCTATGCACACGCACGCGCAATGTGCACTTGTGAGTTATAAGGCCCACGGTCTTGAGCAAAGTGGCTAATAGCGTTAGACGAGACTACTAGTAAATTACCGCGCATTTCGACTCACTTTTATTCTCCTCCAATGGCGTCCAACGCCACAATGAACAAGCTCGTGCAGGAAGCAGTCTCAGACACACATCGTGTCTGCGCAGACTCGATTTCTGGTCTTCTCGCCTGCCACACCTTTTCCAACTCGTCACAGGGTGTGGTCCCACCCACACCCTGTAACGAGTTAGGGGAGGAGGGGTGACAATGCTCTTCTACTCCCTGATTGACGTGGAGGCTTGGCGAAAACGGGCTTGTTTTTAAAACGCCCGGGGCCAAGTTTACCTCCACATCATCAGGGGGTGGAGACTGGGCCTTAATGCTAGGTCTTCGCCGAGCTGATGACCTCACAGGCCTCAGGGCTGAGAGATTGTCAGCCCAGCAAACACCCGCCTGCCCAGGGCCGGGGGAGCAAGTAGTTAAAGCGCTGTCATGTGTCCGCATTGTTGTGGAGAACAGCAACAACGCCGATGTCCGTGAGTAGGGCAGACAGTGCCTCCATTCTAGAAACGTACATGGAAAATTGTTTTTTAATTAAAAAACTGATTTTAACCATTGCTGATAGCTTCATTTTTCTGTGATTGAAGGGGGGCGGAGCCCCGACGCCCGTGCACTGAAACCGCCACTGACCTAAGTTAAGAATTAGAAATAGCCTGATTCTCATACTCAACTGGAAAATTAAGACAGCAACTTCAGCTCGTCAGCATCAGCTACCTGCAACCCGTCTCATCTAACAGTCTTTCAGCATCTCCCGCTCAGTAAGGGATCGATCAAGACCACCCAGCACTGGAAGCCACCAACACGACTCTCCAACTCCTCTCCTGACTGTGACTGCAACCGCGACTGACCCCCTCCCACTAAGAGTAGGCCCTCTTATACCCTAATTCTAACTTTGCTAACTAACTGTTGCAACATTAATAACACGCTTTTCTTTCATTGGTCCATGCATGTCATCTTATTCATTCTTTTAATCAAGTTCTCTTGGATTCAAGGGTCCTTGGATCATTTCCTTTCCCATACGCTCAAACATATTTTCATCCGTTTCGATCAGTACATTTGTAACTTCTTTTGATACATTCGAGAACTCCGCAGTCATTGTCCTTTCTCTTAAACTTGTTTCCCACGGGTCTTCTGCTGATCATCACGGCACACTATCAGTTCAATTAGGTCACATCAGCCTTGACCATTTCTTGCATCCTAGCGTCTCAGTAACCTCACGAGGTTTAGTTTTTCTCCGATTTCGTCCCGTGTCACATGTCCCCTTGCGCCTGCGCACATCTTCCCACTGGCAGCCATTTTATATCGCCACTCGGTTATACTTTAGAAGCACTAATTTGAGGCAAACAAAACATAATTAAAATAGAGAAAAATAGCCCTTTCGTTTCCCTCCCGTCATCTACGTACCCCAATTAGTTATTACCTAGCAGAAAGCAACATTTAAGCTGTTCCTTACTTACCATCACTATTGTTTTTGCAACGACACGCTTTATTTCTATGAAGCACAAACATGCATTTATTTTTAATTAGTACGGATTTATTTTTACGTTATAATTAGACACACGGACATCCATTAATAGATTATTTAGCACACACTTTGGCATGTTACCATTCCCACACATACAGTGTTGATTAATACATTTAAACGAACATTTTATTTAATTAATTATAAAATTTGTTAGGGGTTAAAACATTTTTATTTTCCCTGCTCCATCAACTCCCCCTTGGGTGATTTATAAATCACCACATAAAACCCAAGTCATACTTCTTTTCAGGCAGCATGTCTTTCATCCTTTGCCTTCTGTTATCTACACATCTGTTTCTTCTTCATCTTGCCTTTTAGTCTCCTTATACATGCTTTCTTTCATTTTCTCCAACTCAATTTCACCCATTTCTCTCTCTCTCTTTCATTATTCTGTTATTTCTTTTTATCTTATTTTGTCTTACTTTTCTTTTTATACATGTTATTACTATTTTCAATACCATGGCTAACAGTATTACTACAGTTGCTATTATTATAATTTTCCCTATCATTAGTCTACTCATTCTGGTCAACCAATTTGCTACTGAAGAAAACCCTCTACCAAGTTTTCCCAAAACACTTTCAACCTCCAGTGGAACTAGTTCTTTGTGCAAATTTGTAATATTTGTAATATACTTCTGTATATTTTCACTTTTATCAGGAATGTAAGTACAACAATGTTGGACTTTCAACATTCCACAGACTCCACCCTCTTTTGCCAAAAGAATATCAAGGGCAAGCCGATTTTGCATCACCATAGCTCTCATGGCAACCATTTCGGTATTTACCATTAAGAACCCTCCCGCAGTATCTGTAGACAAACGATCTACTACTGTGGATAACTTCCGAATTTTAAATGCATTCAAAGATATACCCACTGCTGGTATCAATGCTCCAAAAATATCACCTACAATTTCTGAAAAACTTTCCCTCTTTCTACGTGTAAATCTATTAATCATCTTGTATGTTCCCTTTTCTTCTCTGTCCATGTGAATTTTTTTTGGAAAGACCAGGCCTACATAGCAAGTTCCATACCAATGGTCCGGTAACCTGTAATAAGCTCTATTCCCACAAATATAATAGATACCTGGAAATATTGGATCTTTTCCACCTTTGAATCCCCAACCTCCCAGAATTTGATAATTGTCATGGCAGATACTGGAACCTACAAAGTAATTGTCATAGACTGTCTTATTTCTCCTAATACACAACTTTCCTGTTTGCGGCCAATCTAATGTCATTGCTGCATTTATCTTTTTCCCTTCATGATTTCCTTCCTCAAACGTCCATAAGCGTTTTCCTTCCTCTTTTATTGCTTCTTTTTAAATTTCATTCTTCTGTCTTCAACCATTTCTAAAAATACTTTTTCTTCTTTCTTTAACTCACAGGTAAGGTTGTTACTAACTATTTCTTCTAACGTTAATTTTCTATGTTCTAAAAAGAATTCCCTAAAACTTTTGCTGGTTTTACTTTGTTAAGTTCTGGTACTACTGGAATGTTTGCAAAGATCTTATCTATATCAGTATAATAAGATTCTAATCTACCTGTTTTATAAAATAAACTTGCTATTACACTACATGTTATCCCATAAGTTAAAGGTAGGTGATGATAAGTCACACCTTCTGACACTGATGCAGGCAACTGCATACAAACATAACAATCTCTCACATCCATTGTCTCTACATATTCATACAACAATTTTGTAAAAACATTCTTAGAAAAATCTGTTACTGACTTATCCTTATGCAACTCTGCACTACTTCTTAAAATAACTGGTTCTTTAATATTAGTTTCTTTTTCTGGTTTAGTATCATTTTTTGCTTCTATCACAGCTATACTAATAGGAATTGTGATTGCTAAAACTATCCATATGGTCATTAATAACCCTGTACAAAAGCAGCACATTTTGCACCATCTTTTTATAAACTCACATTTATTTCTTCCATCCCTATTATTTTCCATTTTTCTTTTTTTCTATTTGTTAAGTTTCAGAAAATTGTGTCACTACACCTCAGAAATGACTTAGATGCCACTCTGCTCTCAAAAGTCTTTGCTTGGTACTTTCTTTAATTCTCTCCAGAATTCTTTCGTTGTCACATCCGGTGATTTGTCACATCCAGTAAAATTGTCATGTCCGGCAGAAGCACTATAAGTCTTCACTTCAAGTTTGTTGCATCTCACCTTTTCCCATCCGACTTCTCAGTCTCTGGTTCTCGTGAGTGTTTTCTTCTTCTTTGTAATCTGTTAGTGCAATATACAGCCACTCAGGTGACTTATACTTTGCATTCACTTTCTTTGTCCTTTTGGACTTTTGTAATCTTTTTCCACTTGGTTTTTCTTGTCCCTTTTGACTTGTTACTTCATTTACTTGTTCAGCACCTTCGTCTCCCGCTCTTATTATTCTATATCTCAATTTTCTTATAGAGCTGTTGGGCCAATTATCTCCTTTTCTTGGCCTTTTGGCTTCACCTTCTCTTTCTTCTCTTTCTGATTTCCAATTTCTTTTTCTTGATTCAGTTTTTGCTTTTTCCTCTTCTCCACTTTCTTCTGTTTCTGTTTCAACTGTTTCACTATTGTCTCTTATTTTGAAACTTATGATCTCGTCATCTCCTACTGGTGGATCTGTCTTCTCCTTCTTGTTTTCCCTTATTACTGTCCCTCCTCGGTGTTCTTCCGACTTGGTGTTTTTCTCCCTTTCTGCGTCTAAATTTCCCTGTTCTTCTGTTTCTCTATCAGTCCCTACTGCTCCTCGGGGTTCTTCTCGATTTTCTAACTTTTTGTGTACTTCTTTCCCTACTTCATCTATTAATATTGTTTCTGAAGGATTTCCACCATAACTTGTACTTGGTTGTTCATCTAACTCAATTTCTTGCTCAGTTTCTTCTCTAATTGGTTTATAACCCCAAGTTTTCCTTAGGAATTCTTCACGGTTTTCAACTGAATCATCAGATTCTGAAGTTGTGTCAGATATTTCCAGATGTCGACTTACAGGTCGATCTTCAAGTTCTGGAATTTCTGAATTTCTTTCTTCTTCTTCTTCTTCTTCTTCCTCTCTAGAGGTACTCGCAGTTGGGGTTTCCAGATGTCGACTTTCAGGTCGATCTTCAAGTTCTGGCACCCTTTCTCTTATCTTTGTTGTCCCAGCCGTTAAACTTTTATCCCACACTTCCAGACGTCGACTCACATGTCGATCAGTAGGTTCTTGAACTCTGATTGTGTGGCTGGCATGAACCCAGTTTTTCACTCCTGCACACTTGACAACAGTCGTTGTCACCAGGATTACCTGTCGTGGTTCGTCCCAACGAGGAACTAGACAGTTTCTTCTCCTGTGGACTTTTATGCGGACCCAGTCTCCTGGATTCAAGTCGTGGGCTGGTTTTCTTTCAAGAGTGGTCGCATCCGGTCCAACCTGATGAAACACAGAACGCACCACATCAGCCAGACCCTTGCAATAATCCAGTACTAGATCATCAGTTATAGTTAATAACTTGTTGACAGGTACGTGTGCTTGTCTCATTGCTCGTCCCATGATCATCTCATGAGGACTGAGTCCAGTTTTCTTTTCAGGGATGCTTCTGATGGTCATCAGAACAAGAGGCAGTGCATCCGGCCATTTGAGTCCTGTAGCTTGACACATTTTTCCCAATCTGTTTTTAATTGTTCCATTAATCTGCTCTACTACCCCAGAAGCCTCTGGTCTGTAAGCACAATGTAGTTTTTGTTTAATACTCAATGCTTCACAAATCAATTGGATCAACTCATTTTGAAAATGTGTTCCTCTATCTGTCTCAACCGTGACTGGAAAACCATACCTTGGAATGAACTCTCGCAGCATAAGTTTTGCCACTGTTGTTCCATCATTCCTTCTTGTGGGGTATGCCTCCACCCAACGAGAGAACAAACAGATGACCACTAGAACATATCGTAGTCTGTTACTAGGGGGCATCTCGATAAAGTCTAACTGCATTCTAGTGAATGGACCTCCTTCTCGTCCTATTGTTCCTAGACTCACTACTGTTTTTCTTCCTGGGTTAAACTGCTGACAAATAAGACATCTTTGACAAAGACTTTCAGCAATGGCACTGAATTTTGGGTTATACCAGGTTTGTCTAAAAAGTCTGATCATTGCATCTCTCCCAATATGAGCTTGTCCATGGTACATCCGTGCCATGTCTGCAATCATGCTATCAGGCATAACTGGTCTTTCATCTCTGTATACCCACACACCATTATTTTCCTGTCTTCTACATCCTGCTTTTATCCAGTAATCTTTTTCCTCATCTCTTGCAGTTTCTTGTAACTGCCTTACTTCATCCCATGTCTCGACAGTATTAGTGAAAAGCAAAGGACAAGAGACATGCTCCTTTCTCTATTTTTGTTCATGGACGCCATGTTCTCTGCACAATATTTAGCGATCTCATCAGCATAATTATTGCCGACCGCTATGTAATCTTCGTTTTTCTTATGCGCTTTGCACTTCACTACAGCTATTTGTTTAGGCAACTGTATCGCCTCAAGCAGTTTTTTAACATAATCTCCATTTCTGATAGGTGTTCCTGCAGATGTCAAAAATCCTCTTTGTGACCAAATCTGACCAAAATCGTGTACGATGCCGAAACCATATTGGCTATCGGTCACAATCGTGACTCGTACACTTCTTCCCAATTTACATGCTTGAATCAAAGCAATCAGTTCCGCAACTTGTGCAGACCTAACTCCTTTCAGACAAGACGCTTCCATCACAGTTGCCACTGTGCATACTGCGTAAGCTGCGCTTAAAACTCCTTCTTTTGTTCTCAAGCATGAGCCATCCACAAACATGACATAATCAGATTCCTTTAACGGTTCATCTTTTATGTCAGCTCTTGGTTTCGTGCAATATTCCAGCACGTTCAGACAATCATGATCTACTTCGTCCTGTTCAATTATATTTTCCTCATCTGGCAATGATGTAGAAGGATTTACATTCATGCATCTATCTATGGTCACATTTTCAGCACTCAAGATGACCTTTTCGTACTTAGTCAGCCGACTATGTGTCATGTACTGTGTTTTTGTTCTTGTCAAAAGAATTTCTACTGAATGGGGAACATATACTCTCAGTGGATACCCCATCACTATACCTTCACTTTGTTCCAGACTTACACAAGTAGCAGCAACTGCTTTCAGACATCCAGGCAATGCTTTTGCTATAGGATCTAAAACAGCTGAAAAATAAGCGATTGGTCTTTTCATTGTGCCATGTTTTTGTACCAGTACTGAAAATGCACATCCATCTCTTTCACTGCAGTACAACTCAAAATCCTTCTCATAATCAGGCATGCCTAAAGCAGGGGCCTCACACAGTTTCTTTTTCAATTCTTTGAAAGATTTCATTTCTTCTTTGTTTAACTCAAAAGGGTCTTTTACATCTTTCTTGGTCAATTTTTGTAATGGTTTTGCAATCAAAGAGAAACCACTTATCCACTGTCGACAATATCCAACCATTCCCAAAAACATTCTTACCTCTCTCTGAGTCATTGGTGCTCTCATTCCTTGAATCATTCTTACTCTTTCTGTCGCTATTTTTCGCACTCCTTTCTCAATTTTATGCCCTAAATACTGGACTTCTTTCTGACAAAACTGTAATTTTGAAGGAGACACTTTATGTCCTCTTTTCTCTAAATGGTTCAGTAAAGCAATTGTGTCACTTACACATGCTTCTTTGGTTTTCGATGCCACCAATAGGTCATCGATATACTGCACCATCACTGATTTTTCTGGCATTTTCAAATCTTCCAGAGATTTCTTTAGAATCTGATTAAAGATTGAGGGGCTTTCTGTATACCCCTGAGGAATTCGACACCATGCCAAAATACGCTCTCCAAACCGGAACGCAAATAATGGCTGACTATCTGGATGCAAAGGAATAGAGAAAAATGCGTGACACAAATCTATCACAGTGTACCACTCAGCTTCATGTGGAATTTGATATAGAATTACTGCAGGGTTTGGCACTATTGGACAACAGGGTACAACTATTTTGTTGATCTTTCTCAAATCCTGTACTATTCTATATGTTCCATTTGGCTTTTTCAGTCCCATAATAGGTGAATTACATGGACTGCTCATGATTTCTTTTAGAATTCCCTGTTCAATCATCTTATTTATCACAGGAGTTATTCCTTCAATTATTTCTGGAGTTAATTTGTACTGTGGCGTATTCGGGTAAGTTGTCCCTTCTTTCACTGTCACTTTTACGGGATCAACTTCTCTCATTAATCCAATGTCTTCTCCTGTAAAATCCCACACACTTTCTTTTACTGCACTTTTTAGTTCTTCTGGAAGTTTTTCTGCATCAAATGCAGGAAACAAACCATTCGTTTCAGGTTCCTGATTCATCAAAGTTACCTTATACAAAACATCTTCATCTGAAGTCTGAAAACCGATTCCATCTGGCGTACAATAAATTGTGCAATTCATCTTGCATAAAAGGTCACGACCTAAAAGATTTACAGGACTACAATCGCACACTACAAATTTCTGCATTTTGCTAAAAGAACCAATTTTTACTTCCACCAATTCAGTAAGTGGGGTTTTAATCTGCTGATTGGCTACTCCTACTACTTGGATGTATTCACCTGAGAGAGGAAGGTTTGGAATTTCCACTGATCTAACAGTAGAACGGGTAGCTCCAGTATCGACAAGGAATGTTACGTTTGCACCATTCACTTCTCCATCCACAAAGGGACCAGACTGATCTACCTCTAGAGTTGCGCCAAGCACGCACTCTTTCCCCTCTCCTGCGCACCGTCAGAATCTTTCATCCGGGTCATCCTCACTCTGACGCAACAAATACTGAGAAATGTTAGCTGCTCGCGGCAACTGTGTTACCTGCTCTCCTCCGTAGAATCCTGTTTCTGTACTGTATCTTTGCTGGTTAACAGTGTTGGGAAGTGGTGGTTGTGGCACCTGACTTTGTTGAACAACTACCTCATTCTGCACCTGTGGAGTTAATGATTGATGTTCCGGATTAGGTTTAGGTGGGAACTTACACTCGTTTCTCCAATGCCCTAATTTTCCGCAATTATGACATGGCCATTTCTTCTTTGCCTCTTCTAGACTCACTTGACCCTTTCCTTTACCTATGTTTGGTCGCATTTTATTCTGTCCTGATTCATTTCCATTATTATTGTCCAATTGAGCTTCTTGTTTTTCTGCCACCTTCACTTGTGCCCACATTGCCTTTTCTTTCAACTTACGCTGTTTACTCTCTATTTCATCACTACAATACTTAGCATATCTCAGTACCTCATCTACACTTCCATTCTGCCAGTTTATCATGTGTTGCTTAATCATATCACTTATTTCCTGTTTCAGGCCAAACACAAATCGGTATACAAAATGACTCATGTCTTTTTCACTCAATTCTTCATAACCACTATACTGCTTGAAAACCAATAACAATCGCTCATAATATGCATGTACAGACTCCTTACTTTCCTGTGTAGTTCTATCAATTTTTACCCAATCTGTCTCTTTAGGAGGAATCTTATTCTTCAAAAAGGTAATCACCTTATCGTACTTCTTCATCACATCAGGACCTGGAGCTCCTGTCTTAGGATCTCTTGGATATTCTGTAGTTGGCCAGTCAACTGTAATCTTACATTCTGACCACAAATCTGTTGGTACCACTATGTCAAACAATCCATCTAAATCTATCCACAACACTTTTGAGACTTTTACAAACCTCTCTACTTGTCGGTACCACTCAACTGGCTTCTCTCTTAACTTTGGAAAGTCATTGGTAAATGACAGTATGTCCTGCCTAGTCCAGGGAACATGCACGTAACTACCACCTGGAGTTTCTCTCATGGGGTATTCTTTGGCAACAGATTCTTTTTCAGTTATCATAAAAGCCAATGAACCTTTGTCTGTAGTTTTCTCATTCTTCTTTGTCCATCTAACCTTCCATCTGTCCACATCACCCCATTTTCTCAACAACACAATTAACTCCTTTATCTGTGTCAGCCTTCCTGCCGTGTTCAAATTTTCAATATCCTTTTCACAAAAGTCTACTCTGTATGGTTTCTGCAACGTTTTCACTTTCGCAAAGTCTATTCCAATCTCACTGGCCACTTCTTCTAGTTTGTCATGTAAATTCTTTGCCCTCCATGTAATACTTTTGCACAGAAACATTATTTCATCATCCTGATAATTTTTTATCTTTTCGGTACCAATCGTTCCTAGAATTAATTCTTCCATGTCTATTTTTAATCTGATTACATCTAATGGTTTTTCTTCTGGTTCCTTTATTTTAAATGCCTTCATCCACTCATTTAACTCATCAGGAGTCGGACCTATGGGTGTATTATTTAGTTCTATCCAATTACCACTCTTTTCAGGGGTTTCTGTTGCAGATTCTGTTACCATATGCATTTTCCTACCATTGCACTCATTCACCGTCAAATTTGTAGGTGGACTTGGTCTGTAAGTACTAGCCAAATTACTTGTACTTGCACTTTGTTCCATCCTTTCTTTTTCTCTCTGAAATTGTGAACTCATGGGAATCACCAAAGATCGTTCATCAATTTTCTGATTCTCAAAAACGGGTATTACTGGACCTATTGTTACAGGCACAGTAACTGCTTCCATATTTTTCGTTAATTCTCTAATCTTCTCAGTTAGTTCTTTTGTTGTCCTTGCCAATTTGCTTGCATTGTCGCTTTCTATTCCTTCATTTTGAGAAGATCTCATTTGTTCTTGTGACCTATTTACTTCAATTCTCTTTTCCGGGCTTTTATTTTGCATAGTCTCTATTAGCGGCGCATTTGGTGTCACCACTGTAGAACTCTGCTGATACGGAGGTGGATTTCTATTTAAAATATCTTCCAGCAACTCGTCATCCGTTTCGCTCTCATGCATATACTTTTCTCTCTCTATATGTTTCTTTTTCTCAGTCCGCTTTTTCTTAGTCCCTTCCTCAACTGTAAAAGCTGGAAACAAACCTCCTGTCATGTTAGCACATCTCCATCGTTTTATTCTGTCCTCATGATTTACTCCCCACAATCTTCCAGGCATAAACTCATGATCTCTCATTTCTCTGAATCTCTCTCGTTCATACATCTCATCTTCCCATTCCGTCAAAGCCTCAAACTGTGTTGGTCTAGGTCTAGGTTCCAACTTACACATTTTTTCTCGCAAATTTCGCAAAACCGCTACACTAAATGAACCATTCTCAGGGAAAGCTAAAGCACCATCATTCTTCGTATATTTTGCCCAATTTTCCAACCATATGCACGTATGATATCCATATTTCAGCAT
The DNA here is from genome assembly GCA_963921515.1 of Calotriton arnoldi. NCBI lineage: Eukaryota > Metazoa > Chordata > Amphibia > Caudata > Salamandridae > Calotriton > Calotriton arnoldi. The sequence continues at coordinate 50,539 of CAWUFW010021308.1, read as the reverse complement.
CATATGTGAAGCTGCTGATTTCGGCGGAGGAATTACTTGTCCCTCTCTAGTCACAACCTTTTTGTCTTTCTTAAAGAAATTCTTCAATTTCGTCGTCCATGACGTTCTCTCCCTTTCATACTCGTAATACGGCATGTTTTCTATTTGTTTTCTCTTTACTCTAACGCTGTTCTGTGTACGGAACTTCGACCAATTACAGCGCGACTCACACTAACGTACCAATCAGAACAATTCCTCCGTCCGCAAACCAACCAATCCTAGCGCGGCACTTTTCCACGTCACTCCTGCTCTGTGTTCACGTGACTAGCGCACTATCCAATCCTAGCGCGGCACTGTTCCACGTCACTTCTACTCTTTACCCCTCCTTTACAAAATTTATCGGCAATTTTTCTTTTCGCTGTTTTCTTCGTTAGTTACAACAATTAAAACAATTCCATAGTCTGATTCGCTAAACAAAAGTGACAGCTTTGTCCTTTTACACAAGAATCCTGTATTTCCAGTAGGCAGCGCTTACCTCTACCCTACCACAGAATTATGTACTCTCGCCGATAAAGTAGCACTTCCCTCTACCTTACCCTTCTTTCAAACAAACAATTTACTCGTTTCTCTGGGGATAAGACACATGTGGAGACTAGGCTCCTGAGAATTAAGGCCAAAGTTTCACAAGTAAACGTGATTTGCTATTCCAATTACACACTTTTCGCACAGAAATCCCTAACATAACACAACCTGCGTTATTACCAAAATGAATTCAGACCATGTACCAAATTCCATGTGACTTCTCTTGCCACACGTGTTCCACTTCCTACATCCCAGAAGCGTGAAAACTCACATATAACATAACGCGACTCAACATATAGTGTTAGTCATCAAAATAATCAATAATCAATAAACAATAATCACTAAACTAATCTATAGAAAACCATAACTCTGCTACCAAGAAATCTGATGCAGCGCGTACAATAAAAACTATTCTCCTCCCAGGTCACTTATAGGTCATCCAGGGGCGAACTATATTTCTCATATCCACATGACGATGGGGCCCATAAACATCGCCTAACACACACGCACACTCCTGGATTTCCTTTACACCCTTATGAAATTCTGTACTCCTAGGAGAAGCATGAGAACTAAATGGAGAACACCATTTATGTACCGCTGGAAGAGCCGGGATATCTTATTACCTTAATTTGTCACTTTCTTTTAGTTATTTCTTAAGATATTCCTGCTCATTGTTTTGTCGATGAATCATTCATGTAAAAAATTAGTTCATAGTGATTAAGACCAGCTGAATCACAATAACCAATTACTGATGTCACAATCATTTAGGAAAATAACCACTGAGTCATTTTGGGTTTAAAGAATCTTAAATTTTATATAATTTTTAAAACATGAGAAAGAATTTAAAACTTTATTCAATTATTCATTCTTAAATTCAAATATTTATTAAGCATAATCAATTTATTGCAGAAAGGAAATTTTTGTCATGAAGCCAAAACCCTAATTACCTGCCTAGCTTCCTAATTTAGCCTAATGATTTCTAACCTAAGTTAAGAATTAGAAATAGCCTGATTCTCATACTCAACTGGAAAATTAAGACAGCAACAGCAACTTCAGCTCGTCAGCATCAGCTACCTGCAACCTGTCTCATCTAACAGTCTTTCAGCATCTCCCGCTCAGTAAGGGATCGATCAGGACCACCCAGCACTGGAAGCCACCAACACGACTCTCCAACTCCTCTCCTGACTGTGACTGCAACCGCGACTGACCCCCTCCCACTAAGAGTAGGCCCTCTTATACCCTAATTCTAACTTTGCTAACTAACTGTTGCAACATTAATAACACGCTTTTCTTTCATTGGTCCATGCATGTCATCTTATTCATTCTTTTAATCAAGTTCTCTTGGATTCAAGGGTCCTTGGATCATTTCCTTTCCCATACGCTCAAACATATTTTCATCCGTTTCGATCAGTACATTTGTAACTTCTTTGATACATTCGAGAACTCCGCAGTCATTGTCCTTTCTCTTAAACTTGTTTCCCACGGGTCTTCTGCTGATCATCATGGCACACTATCAGTTCAATTAGGTCACATCAGCCTTGACCATTTCTTGCATCCTAGCTGCCTCAGTAACCTCACGAGGTTTAGTTTTTTCTCCGATTTCGTCCCGTGTCACATGTCCCCTTGCGCCTGCGCACATCTTCCCACTGGCGGCCATTTTATATCGCCACTCGGTTATACTTTAGAAGCACTAATTTGAGGCAAACAAAACATAATTAAAATAGAGAAAATAGCCCTTTCGTTTCCCTCCCGTCATCTACGTACCCCAATTAGTTATTACCTAGCAGAAAGCAACATTTAAGCTGTTCCTTACTTACCATCACTATTGTTTTTGCAACGACACGCTTTATTTCTATGAAGCACAAACATGCATTTATTTTTAATTAGTACGGATTTATTTTTACGTTATAATTAGACACACGGACATCCATTAATAGATTATTTAGCACACACTTTGGCATGTTACCATTCCCACACATACAGTGTTGATTAATACATTTAAACGAACATTTTATTTAATTAATTATAAAATTTGTTAGGGGTTAAAAATTTTTTATTTTCCCTGCTCCATCAGTTGCCAGATGCCATGGGCGCCCAACCAACGTGATATTGATTCCACCAACGCATGCGCATTCGAGGGTTGCTGAGGTTCTCGTCGGGGTGTAGCGGGTGAGGCCTGCCAGCGCACACTTTATTTGGATTTATTAAGCAGTTACTTAGCAAACTTCCTCATTTAACTGGCATTAAATTGCAGCCTCGTTTGCTTAAATCCACAAATGTGCAAATTCTGAGGCCGGCTAATGGGCTCACGGGGACAGGCTGTCTGCCAGAAGTTCAGTTTACATGATTTAATCGCCCTGGGGCGCCTAGCTCCAACGGTCAGCACGCCGGAGCTCGACGTGGGAAGGGTGGCGGTGCATCCCCTGGTGCATCTAAGAGTTGTGTTGGGATACAACACACCTAATCCTGCCCGCTTTGTCCTCGTCTCCAAGTAGTGGCAGATGGCACAACGATCTAGCTGTTTTCATTAACAGTACACTGCAAACTTTGCACTTAGGTCTTAGTGGTTGGCATGGGTTAGGGAGCACTCGGGGTATTGTGCTGCTGGTAATTTTACATGGCACATCCTACTGTCAATATGTGCGCGCTTGCCTTGGTTGCGTTATGAATGCGAGTGCTTAGGTCCAGCCTCCTCTGATGTCGCCCAGGTGAAGTACACAGTTACACCATTCCTGGACGTAGATGCTGGGTTAGCTGCCCTAGATATATGGGGAGGAAAAATTATGGATTTGGAGACTTTGTTTGTGTGGCATTTTTGGGGTTTCTGGTCCTGCACCCTAACTGGGATGGGCTGCTTGGTAGAAGGAGGCAATTTGGGCAGTTGGTGTGCACAGCAAGTGCAGTGCACGGGCAGTGGAGAGCAGTGCACCCTGTGCGGGGAATCCAGTCTTGCTCACTCCTATGGTGCAGCTGCTGTTTGGGGGCTTTGGCGGTTTAGCCCGCTGAAGGTACAACGGTTCAGTGAGTGGCGTGCGCAGTGTGCGGCGCAAGCAGGCATAAGGCTTTTTTCCTCCGCAAGCGCAAGGTGCGCTTTTTTACTTGAAGCAGGCATTATAGTTACAGCCTCCTGGATAGCGCAAATCTGGCCCGGAGGCACCAGGGAGCTTCACAACGATAGCAGGATAACCAGTGCACTGTGAGTTGCAGTTACAATATTCTTACATAACTGCCAAGGTTTTACAAAGCCATGTGTGACATGTTCCTAATCTCAGTGTAATAATGTGACGTTTCAACGAATTCATCAGCTAGCCAAGCCCGCGTCGCACTAAATTTATTTGCGAACGGCGACCAGATGGGGCAGTGTCACTCCGCTGGGGCACCTAAGGCTAAAGCGATTCGGGATGTCCCTTTATCTGAGTTATCTAGCTACTCCGGATGTTTCCTTTCACACAACTACTTTCACTCATGATAAAGGGGAGGTGGTAGTTGAAAGTTTTTAGAGGGTCCCATGTTTCCACCAGAGTACTGAACTTGCATCCATTGTGACGTGCTCATTTAACACCGCCATGAGTTGAATCGCGCTCAAATATTGGAAGTGTTGGAGGCATTTGGCGCGGCACAAATTGCATTATTTTGGCTTGCCGTTGGCAGCAGCGCGTGACCTCAATCTTGCCACCGGAATTGGGCTTTTCTATTTGCTGGTGCATTTTGGCCATCAGAGTTGTGGGCTCAGGTGCCGATATCTAAGTCACTGGTCCCCAGAGATGTCAAGAAACACGAGCGTGTAGGCTGAACGTTTTCCCATATATAGAATGTGAAGGTGCTCTAGGGCAGGGGAACTTGGGCGCAGTCCCTCTATCCCCTGCATCTCCAAGGCGTGGCCGTAATCACTGGAGGGACACCAGGGGCATTCACATTGGAGACGTCACTGGGGCAAGTATACACGAGGTGTGATGGTTCGCAAGTACACAGGAGGGGACCCTGTTGCGAGTACACATGTCTAGACAGAGTCCAAGCACACACGAGGTGACTCGGGCCGCAAACGAGGACGGTCTGGGGTCGGACCTCCAGTGTCTATCTCCGGTGTCTATCTCCCTGTGTATTAAATGTATGCTCCCTCGGGTACCCATGAGGTGACGTGTTAAATTACACATGAGGTGACGCGGTGTGCATTTGCGCATGAGGTGACGCGGTGTGCATTTGCGCATGAGGTGACGCGGTGTGCATTTGCGCATGAGGTGATGCTGTGTGCAGTTACGCATGAGGTGATGCTGTGTGCAGTTACACATGTGGTGATGCTGTGTGCAGGTACACAGGAGGTTTCGCTTTGTGCAGTTACACAGGGGGTAACGCAGTGGGCAGTTACACATGAGGGACGCTGTGTGCAGTTACACATGAGATATCGATGTCTACAACTACACGGGGTGTCGCTGGGTACATAAAAATGAACATATACTTGAAAATGAACTGTCGGTTTTTAATACTGCACACATTTACATAAGTTGTATCACTGCATCACCATTTTCTTATACTCAGGCCCATTGGCACTATGGTAATGCATTATCAATTTGCACAAATTTTGGGCCTGCGTTAGCCACACATACCTCCTCCAGTCTGACCCACACTAAGATCATTCAGCTCTGGCTCCACTCCAGGTCTGGCTGATACAATAAAGCCTCTAACTGTTTAGTCTCATCGGACACATGTTGGCACGTTAATGGCCATGTAGGTTGTGTCCTGGCAGGAAGGCCTGCGATTGGTTTGGCTGGTTTTACTTGAAGGGTCCGGATGTGGGCAGGCAAAATCAACAGTCGGAAACTCAACAACAGGGGTTCACATGCAGTGGAGGGCCCTTGGCGAGGTGCACTGGTAATCTTTTACCTTAGACAGTATTTATTTAGTGGTTATTCAGGTACTAAGGTGGGGATACCTTTGGCAGTATTGACATGTCTGGAAGTACGTAGTGAGGAAGTAATAGTGCCCCAAGTTGCGCAACATGTATATACATTTGTATAGGGTGCTTGTTAAAAGCTTCCTTGGGTCCAACGAGTGTCAGGCAAACTGGGACGACTTGTACAAGAGATAAACATGAGTAGTTACTCAACAGGGTGTGTTCGAAGGGATGTTTCCTAAGCAAAACTCAAACTGGCCTTAAACGCATGATGGAGACAATTAGGGACATACCTAAAGAAGAAAAACCTGTGTTAAAGGGATGGCATGCCAAGGGAGATATCTTACAGATTTCACGGAATCCCCTCAAATCCAACATGCCTAAAGAAAGCGAGGAATGCCCGAGTGATTGGTTGGACCTGTTATTAATTTTATTAAACACACCAAGTACGGCGAACTAGTGACATGTGAACTCATATCAATGGTACTTCCAGGACACATCTCCTTCAGTACACACACCGCCAGACAGGGCTGCTCTCCCCTGGAGCAAAGGGAAGCTAAACACCATAGACGGCATAACGCCAACGTGGGGAAGCAAGAAAGATGGTGATGGAGTGGGGAGCGACGAATCTTGGTCTGCTCGCACAGGCAGGCGATTTCCGCAGGGGCTTAGCTAAGCTTGCGGCCAGGCAGTGTTCTTGTCCAACTAATGTGAAAATGTTAAGGGTTGCAAGCATGCACCAAGAGATGGATCCTCAAGACCATCCAGGACAGACAAAAACACCCGCCCTATAGCCAGGGAGCCAGGCATTTGCGGAAACTGCCAGCTAATTTGTGGGTTGCGGTGCAATAATCTGAGGGGAACATGGGGTCAGATCATAATTTGGTACAAGGATTGAAGAATGATTGTTTCGGCATTCCCACTGCTCAAGAAGGGGCAAGTATTTGTTCAGGTTGTTCCCCCCTTACACGTCAGGTACACAAGGACACCCGTGCTTAAGGTCACCTATCCCATGGCAGGATAGTCGCCAAGGGGGGGAATGGCCATTGACATGCCTTGCCAGGACAGGGATAGCCGCTCACAGTAACTGGAGCCTCCAGGGAGGATAAATGTTGGAAACACAGACTGGGGTGTGCTGGGCCCAAAACCCTCACCAAAGCTGCGGGGGCATCAGGCTGTCAGGTGTCTTTGAGGGATGGGCAAGGGCAGTAAAGGGTTGTAGTGCGTGACACAGCATTGGCAGGGATGCAGAAGGGTCCCAGTGGATCCACCAAAGGGACTACAGCGAAGCATGTGACACAGAATCATGTAGTCCGACACTGTAAGTATCAAGGGTCGCAAGGGATAGCAGTGACCGGGCATCTGTGACCGGTTGAAGGTTCAGCAAGCAGGGAAGGCTGCGTAAGTTGTCACTTCATGAAAGGGTGCAGTGTCTAATAATGGGCACCATACACTTATTCCCTCAAACCTGCTGTGACACCATTACTATGTTCACCAGGGATAAATCGAAAAGAACTATGAAATTGTCTGGTCAATGTGGCGAAGTAATGCACCCTAGAAGAAGACCACGAAGACCACTCGGTGCAAATTAGCAACCAGTTGGGGACAGGTGACTTCAGTGGTCTGGAATCACCCCCGGCCCCATGGCATGGAGCTCGGTCGGGTGAGGCGATGGAGCCTGTGCGCAGGAGGTTCATCTGCGCCATGCGTAAATTCACTGAACAGAGGGGATTTGGCTTCATTAGACATGGGTGCTACACGCCAAATTCACAGGGTGTTTTGAGGACGATGGGGTACACCTGTCCAGTATAAGCATGGACCTGTTCTTGCTGGATAGGGGAGAGGCCCTAGAAATAGCAGGATGTAAGTAGGAATGCCGGCCTTGGTGGGGGCCCTGGCTGCGACGTGTCGCCACACCCAGGGCTGTGGCGGAGTTACACGGCGATCCGGAGGCGGAAAGGTACTCAGGGGTACCTCTTCAGGAGCACAAAGGGTGCTGAGGCCCAATATCCCCAGGAAGTCTGTGCGGTGGACCCTGGGGTGCGACGGCGCCCGTCTGTCCTACGGGCGGTTGGAAACCTGTACAACCGGGGTCGCTTGAACGCTCCGCCCTCGTAGGGGGGCGTGAGTAATAGGGTGGACCGATGGTTCACCGGAAGTGGGAGGGGCTATCCCCTCACCACAACCGCTAGGCACCGATTGGCTAAGGCCACGATGCAAGTTGGCCCATCAGGTGGTAGGCCGCGAGGGGCGGCTTGCCTTTGGATCGCCTGTAAGATAACCCACCATGTTGGCATATTTGGTATGCTAATAAACCTGCAGCAATTTTTCCCACCAAAATGTTGTCTTGTCTGCTTATTTATGTTACATGTATGTTGCTGCGGGAGGGCTGGTGAGTGTTGCCGATATTGGCACTAAACCTATGGTGCGCATGAGCGCGACACACAGGCAGTAGTGCCAGAGTCGCCCTTAAGGGATCGGCAGCGCTGTGAGTACCAAACCTATGGTGCACATGAGTGCGACACACGGACAGTAGTGCCGGAGTCGCCCGTAAGGGACCGGCAGCGCTGTGTGCACCAAACCTATGGTGCACATGAGTGCAACCCATGGGCAGTAGTGCCGGAGTCGCCCGTAAGGGACCGGCAGCGCTGTGTCCACCAAACTTATGGTGCACATGGGTGCGACACACGGGCAGTAGTGCAGGAGTAGCCAGTTAGGGACCGGCAACGCTGGGTGCACCAAACCTATGGTGCACATGAGTGCGACACACGGGCAGTAGTGCCGGAGTCGCCCGTAAGGGACCGGCAGCGCTGTGTCCACCAAACTTATGGTGCACATGGGTGCGACATACGGGCAGTAGTGCAGGAGTAGCCAGTTAGGCACCGGCAACGCTGTGTGCACCAAACCTATGGTGCAGGGCAGTAGTGCAGGAGTAGCCAGTTAGGGACCGGCAACGCTGTGTGCACCAAACCTATGGTGCACATGAGTGCGACACACGGGCAATAGTGCCGGAGTCGCCCATAAGGGACCGGCAGCGCTGTGTCCACCAAACTTATGGTGCACATGGGTGCGACACACGGGCAGTAGTGCAGGAGTAGCCAGTTAGGGACCGGCAACGCTGTGTGCACCAAACCTATGGTGCACATGAGTGCGACACACGGGCAGTAGTGCCGGAGTCGCCCGTGAGGACCGGCAGCGCTGTGTGCACCAAACCTATGCTGCCCATGAGTGCGACACACGGGCAGTAGTGCTGGAGTCGCCTGTGAGGTACCGGCAGCGCTGTGTGCACCAAACCTATGGTGCACATGAGTGCAACACACGGGCAGTAGTGCTGGAGTCACCTGTGAGGTACCCGCAGCGCTGTGTGCACCAAACCTATGGTGCACATGAGTGCGACACATGGGCAATAGTGCCGGAGTCGCCCGTAAGGGACCAGCAGCGCTGTGTCCACCAGGCCCGGTTCTAGAGGGTTAGCCAGGCGGGCCAGGCCCTCCCAAGATTGCACCGTGGCCCACCCGAGGCTCATTCACAAGCAGAACACGTTTTGTTCATTTGCTTGATGAAACAATCATACATGCCCGCAGCCGCTTTATTAAAGCCTAATTGTGTAACTCAAGTATAAGGCCAATGTCTTGGGCTATTTCAAGAGTCTGGGGGCAGGTGTGAGGTCACAGGGGATGGGTGGTATTACTGTGAAGGTGTAAACGGAAGGGGTACTGGAGACACCCCCTCTATATTGAAACCGCAATCTCCTGCCACACAGTAATTGGAGATGAAAACAGTTTTATGTCAGAAACAGTGTGAAGGATATTGCCATTGCAAGAAAACTAAGTGAACATGTCCATACAATCAGGATATACATCGTAGTGTTTTGTTTTATTTTCTTTCTGCTGTCATGCTATTCTTTACTTATGGCTCGGATCACTGGAATTATGAGGCTGGGGGAAAACAAATTATGCGACAGGGTTGACTAAATTATGTGGCATGAAAAGTCAAATTACACAGTGTAATGGGGCACATTTTGTGATATTATTACTTCATTATTTTTACAGGTTTACATTGTCTTGGCAAAGGTTACGTCCCGTTAGGACCAGTTTAGCACTAAAATGCGGCAATAGAGAACTGAAAAGTGACCAGTCAGCCTTTGCGAAGGGCCTCCATTACGAAGCAACATGCGTCATTGCGTTTCTAGCAACTTTGCAGAAGATGATGGATTATGTCACACATGTGGCAAATCCATAATTACGTGGACTATGCTGTAGCCTCTGTGTCACATATTTCCAGTGGCCCTGCTTATGGCACTTTATTAAGCAAAAACTCTGACAATGGCAAACTTTAGACCCTTAAGTGAAAAGACTTGTCAAGTTTCACTAACAGTTACAGAATGGGAAGAAGCAGCGCGAGGGCACATAGAAAAGCACTGGCTCCTCTCACTCGTTCTCCAGAGGTACTCGCAGATGGTGGGGCGCTCTGACAGAAACTGAAGGAACTTAATGACAAGTGCCCCACTTTGGGGCACCGATGGCCTTGCATTTATTCTCTCCTAACAAATTCTCTCGAGTGCAAATCATGGGCAGTAGTGCCAGAGTCGCCCGCAAGGGCCCGCAGCACTGTGGGCACCAAACCTATTGTGCACACGGGTGCGACACAAAGGCAGTATTGCCGGAGTCGCCCGTAAGGACCGGCAGTGCTGTGTGCACCAAACCTATGGTGCACACGTTTGCGACACACGGCCAGTAGTGCCAGAGTCACCCTTAAGGACCGGCGGCGCTGTGTGCACCAGACCTATGGTGCACACGGGTGCGACACACGGACTGTAGTGCCGGAGTCAATCGTAAGGGACCGGCAGCGCTGTGTGCACCAAACCTATGGTGCACACGAGTGCGACACACGGGCAGTAGCGATAAAAACAGGTCAGCTGACCAAGGAAGTACCTGAGAGTAAGACGAGGACTCGGAGGCGCCTTTTTGGTTGTGTTCTTTTTTCATCAGATTTAACTGAAGATTCGAAATACATATGAATCTAAATCCCATTTTCATCTTCCAGAGATAGAAGTATTGAATTTATCATCTATGTCACATTTATTGACATTTTTAGTTAGATGAAACCTGTTTTTATCGTCTCTACACTGTTTATTTTTATAAACATAAGCTGCATACGCCAGTGACGATCGGCTGCTAATTACGATATTGAAGAAATCATTGATAACTTCAATAGAAGTCAATGTAATATCTAAAAGCAGCGATCTATTAGTTTTAAGAAATCGTGTGGCTTTCCTGAAGAAGGCGCGAGTGCGCCGAAACGAACGTCGAAGACGATTTTGTGCCACAAACCCTCTTTTTTATTGTATTTTATGAATTGTTGGTTTTTGTTATAACTGTATATTCCGTCCTAGTATATTACAGCTAGAGGTTACATTGGTCTGTAAATTAAGGATATGACTAGTGACATTAGTTTTTAATATTTGGTGCTTGGTCTTCTGAATTTTTCGTATGTATGTCAAAGATTTCATGATTCTTTGAAAAAAGGATTAACTATTTTTTTATAATAAAGATAAAAAGATTTTAATTAGTTCTGAGTTGGTACACTGTGTTGCATAAATTGTTTTGATTTATTAACCGTTTATCTTATTTTAAAGGAACTATATTGTGTTGTTTATCTTTACTTAATTGCCTAGGAATTTAGTATTTACAATTGCTGTTGCCCTGTCCTAGGAATTGCTATATTTACCTTACAGGGGGTCCTTGTTATTTTCAAAGAATTAAAGTGTGAGCCAGTGAGAGAGTGCTGGTAACAGGGGGAAAAGAGCAGCAAAGTGAAGCAGGTGACACAGGAAAGAAGCAAGTGAGAGCTCAGGCAGTGTGCGAGACAGGGAAGTAGAGAATGAAACAGCAGGAAGGAAATAGAGAGAGATAGGAGGGAAACTGGTACCTAGTGAGGGAGAATGAGAGAAGGAGGGAGAACTAAAGAGGAAATGACTGAGGGAGGAAAAGGGAGAATCAAGCAGACGCCGAGAGCAAGAGCAGACAGACGCAAAGAGACAGATTCAATGTGAAGGAGTTAGGCAGACACACTCTACAAGCCGACACAGCACACTTGAATCAGTGGAAGCGCAATATACCAATACCTATCTCTTCTCCAGGAAGGGGCACTATTCTGTGGAGCCCCTCTACCTCACTCCCATGTGAGCACAAGTACCACAGCTGGAGATGCTTGGGGCATGGCAGCATGGCCAAGATGGTGGACGCACTCTCCTGTGTAATACCTGCCCTCGCCTCACCTACCCCCGCACACCGGCTCTGCAGCAATCCATGCAGCCCATGGAGCTGTAGGGTTCCTTTCTGTGGCGCTGCCAAGGCCGGGAGGGAAACCGCTTGTGAATGAGCCTTGGGTGGCCCACGGTGCAATCTTGGGAGGGCCTGGCCCACCTGGCCCACCCTCTAGAACCGGGCCTGGTGCACACAGCGCTACTGGTCCCTCATGGGTGACTTTGGCACTAATGGCCAGGTGTCGCACCCGTGTGCACCATAGGTTTGGTGTACACAGCGCTGAAGGTCCCTCACGGGTGACTCCAGCACTACTGCCCGTGTGTCACACCCCTGTGCACCATAGGTTTGTTGCACACAGTGCTGCCGGTCCTTACGGGCGACTCTGGCACTACTGCCCGTGTGTCGCACCCGTGTGCACCATAGGTTTGGTGCACACAGCGCTGCCAGTCCTTACGGGTGACTCTGGCACTACTGCCTGTGTTCCGCACCCGTGTGCACCATAGGTTTGGTGCACACGGCGCTGCCGGTCACTTACAGGTGACTCCGGAACTACTGCCCCTGTGTTGCACTCGTGTGCACCATAGGTTTGGTGCACAGGCACTGCCGGTCCTTAAGGGTGGCTCTGGCACTACTGCCCGTGTGTCACAAACGTGTGCACCATAGGTTTGGTGCACACAGCACTGCCGGTCCTTAGAGGCGACTCAGGCACTACTGCCCGTGTGTCGCACTCGTGTGCACCATAGGTTTGGTGCACACAGCGCTGCCGGTCCCTTACGGGTGACTCCGGCACTACTGCCCGTGTGTCGCACCCGTGTTTACCATAGGTTTGTTGCACACAGTGCTGCCGGTCCTTACAGGCGACTCTGGCACTACTGCCTGTGTTCCGCACCCGTGTGCACCATAGGCTTGGTGCACACAGCGCTGCCAGTCCCTTACGAGTGACTCCGGCACTACTGCCCGTGTGTTGCACTAGTGTGCACTATAGGTTTGGTGCACACAGCACTGCTGGTCCCTTACGGGTGACTCAGGCACTACTGCCTGTGTGTCACACACATATGCACCATAGGTTTGGTGCACACAGTGCTGCCAGTCCCTTGCCGGCGACTCCGGCACTACTGTCCATGTGTTGCACTCATGTGCACCATAGGTTTGGTGCAGACAGTGCTGCTGGTCCCTTACGGGTGACTCCGGCACTACTGCCCATATGTTGCACCCGTGTGTACCATAGGTTTGGTGCACACAGTGCTGCCGGTCCTTACGGTCGACTTCGGCAATACTGCCTGTGTGTCGCACCCGTGTGCACCATAGGTTTGGTGCACACAGTACTGCCGGTGCTTAGGGGTAACTCTGGCACTAGTAACTGTGTGTCACACTTGTGTGCACCATAGGTTTGGTGCCCACAGTGCTGCTGGTCCTTAAGGGCGACCATGGCACTACTGCCCATGTCTCGCACTCATGGGCACCATAAGTTTGGTGCACACAGCGTTGCCGGTCCTTAAGGGCGGCTCTGGCACTACTGCCCGTGTGTCGCACTCGTGTGCACCAACTATATTGTGTTGTTTATCTATACTTAATTGCCTAGGAATTTAGTATTCACAATCACACTTTAATTCTACAATTCTATTGCAATCTTGCTCTTCCTGTCGTTCTCTCTCCACCCCCCAGCCCCCGGTTCTCTTGCATTCCTGCTTTTCTTTCCCCTCCCTGTGCTCGGTGCCTTTCGTCACCTGTCTTGCTCTTACATTTCCCAAAGATTCCCCTCCCCCTCCCCTGCCCCCCTGTGCTCGGTGCCTTTCGTGACGTCACCTGTCTTGCTCTTACGTTTCCCACAGATCCCCTCTTCCCCCTCCCCTGCTCCCTCTGTGCTCGGTGCCTTTCGTCACCGGTCTTGCTCTTACATTTCCCACAGATTCCCCTCTCACCCCTCCCCTGCCCCCCCTGTGCTCGGTGCCTTTCGTCACCTGTCTTGCTCTTACATTTCCCACAGATCCCCTCTTCCCCCTCCCCTGCCCCCTGTGCTCGGTGCCTTTCGTCACCTGTCTTGCTCTTACATTTCCCACAGATTCCCCTCTCCCCCTCCCCTGCCCCCTCTGTGCTCGGTGCCTTTCGTCACCTGTCTTGCTCTTACATTTCCCACAGATTCCCCTCTCCCCCTCCCCTGCCCCCCTGTGCTCGGTGCCTTTCGTCACCTGTCTTGCTCTTACATTTCCCACAGATTCCCTCTCTCCCCCTCCCCTGCCCTCCCCTGTGCTTGGTGCCTTCGTGACGTCACCTGTCTTGCTCTTACATTTCCCACAGATTCCCTCTCCCCCTCCCTCCCCTCCCTCCCCTGTGCTCGGTGCCTTTCGTCACCTGTGTTGCTCTTACATTTCCCACAGATTCCCTCTCCCTCCCTGCTCCCTGTGCTCGGTGCCTTTCGTGACGTCACCTGTCTTGCTCTTACATTTCCCACAGATTCCCCTCTCCCCCTCCCCTGCCCCCCGTGCTTGGTGCCTTTCGTCACCTGTCTTGCTCTTACATTTCCCACAGATTCCCCTCTCCCCCCTCCCCTGCCCCCCCCTGTGCTCGGTGCCTTACATCACCTGTCTTGCTCTTACATTTCCCACAGATTCCCCTCTCCCCCCTCCCCTGCCCCCCCTGTGCTTGGTGCCTTTCGTCACCTGTCTTGCTCTTACATTTCCCACAGATTCCCTCTCCCCCTCCCCTGCCCTCCCCTGTGCTTGGTGCCTTTCGTCACCTGTCTTGCTCTTACATTTCCCACAGATTCCCCTCTCCCCTCCCCTGCCCTCCCCCTGTGCTCGGTGCCTTTCGTCACCTGTCTTGCTCTCTACATTTCCCACAGATTCCCCTCTCCCCCTCCCCTGCCCCCCTGTGCTTGGTGCCTTTCGTCACCTGTCTTGCTCTTACATTTCCCACAGATTCCCCTCTCCCCTCCCCCTGCCCCTCCCTGTGCTCGGTGCCTTTTCGTCACCTGTCTTGCTCTTACATTTCCCACAGATTCCCCTCTCCCCTCCCCTGCCCCCCCTGTGCTCGGTGCCTTCGTCGTCACCTGTCTTGCTCTTACATTTCCCACAGATTCCCCTCCCCCTCCCCTGCCCCCCTGTGCTCTGGTGCCTATCGTCACCTGTCTTGCTCTTACATTTCCCACAGATTCCCCTCCCCCTCCCCTGCCCTCCCCTGTGCTCGGTGCCTTTCGTCACCTGTCTTGCTCTTACATTTCCCACAGATTCCCCTCTCCCCCTCCCCTGCCCTCCCCTGTGCTCGGTGCCTTTCGTCACCTGTCTTGCTCTTACATTTCCCACAGATTCCCCTCTCCCCCTCCCCTGCCCTCCCCTGTGCTCGGTGCCTTTCGTCACCTGTCTTGCTCTTACATTTCCCACAGATTCCCCTCTCCCCCTCCCCTGCCTCCCCTGTGCTCGGTGCCTTTCGTCACCTGTCTTGCTCTTACATTTCCCACAGATTCCCCTCTCCCCCTCCCCTGCCTCCCCTGTGCTCGGTGCCTTTCGTCACCTGTCTTGCTCTTACATTTCCCACAGATTCCCCTCTCCCCCCTCCCCTGCCTGCCCCTGTGCTCGGTGCCTTTCGTCACCTGTCTTGCTCTTACATTTCCCACAGATTCCCCTCTCCCCCTCCCCTGCCTGCCCCTGTGCTCGGTGCCTTTCGTCACCTGTCTTGCTCTTACATTTCCCACAGATTCCCTCTCCCCCTCCCCTGCCTCCCCTGTGCTCGGTGCCTTTGCGTCACCTGTCTTGCTCTTACATTTCCCACAGATTCCCTCTCCCCTCCCCTGCCCTCCCCTGTGCTCGGTGCCTTCGTGACGTCACCTGTCTTGCTCTTACATTTCCCACAGATTCCCTCTCCCCTCCCCTGCCTCCCCTGTGCTTGGTGCCTTTCGTCACCTGTCTTGCTCTTACATTTCCCACAGATTCCCTCCCCCTCCCCCTGCCCCCCTGTGCTTGGTGCCTTTCGTCACCTGTCTTGCTCTTACACTTCCCACAGATTCCCCTCTCCCCCTCCCCTGCTCCCCCTGTGCTCGGTGCCTTTCGTCACCTGTCTTGCTCTTACATTTCCCACAGATTCCCTCTCCCCCCTCCCCTGCCTGCCCCTGTGCTCGGTGCCTTTCGTGACGTCACCTGTCTTGCTCTTACATTTCCCACAGATTCCCCTCTCCCCCTCCCCTGCCCTCCCTGTGCTCGGTGCCTTTCGTCACCTGTCTTGCTCTTACATTTCCCACAGATTCCCCTCTCCCCCTCCCCTGCCTCCCCTGTGCTCGGTGCCTTTCGTCACCTGTCTTGCTCTTACATTTCCCACAGATTCCCTCTCCCCCTCCCCTGCCCCCCTGTGCTCGGTGCCTTTCGTCACCTGTCTTGCTCTTACATTTCCCACAGATTCCCTCTCTCCCCCTCCCCTGCCCCCCCTGTGCTCGGTGCCTTTCGTCACCTGTCTTGCTCTTACATTTCCCACAGATTCCCCTCTCCCCCTCCCCTGCCTCCCCTGTGCTCGGTGCCTTTCGTCACCTGTCTTGCTCTTACATTTCCCACAGATTCCCCTCTCCCCCTCCCCTGCCCCCCTGTGCTTGGTGCCTTTCGTCACCTGTCTTGCTCTTACATTTCCCACAGATTCCCTCTCTCCCCTCCCCTGCCCCCCTGTGCTCGGTGCCTTTCGTCACCTGTCTTGCTCTTACATTTCCCACAGATTCCCCTCTCCCACCTCCCCTGCCCCCCCTGTGCTCGGTGCCTTTCGTGACGTCACCTGTCTTGCTCTTACATTTCCCACAGATTCCCCTCTCCTTCCTCCCCTGCCCTCCCCCTCTGCTCGGTGCCTTTCGTGACGTCACCTGTCTTGCTCTTACATTTCCCACAGATTCCCCTCTCCCCCTCCCCTGCTCTCCCCTGTGCTTGGTGCCTTTCGTCACCTGTCTTGCTCTTACATTTCCCACAGATTCCCCTCTCCCCCTCCCCTGCCTCCCCTGTGCTCGGTGCCTTTCGTCACCTGTCTTGCTCTTACATTTCCCACAGATTCCCCTCTCCCCCTCCCCTGCCTCCCCTGTGCTCGGTGCCTTTCGTCACCTGTCTTGCTCTTACATTTCCCACAGATTCCCCTCTCCCCCTCCCCTGCCTCCCCTGTGCTCGGTGCCTTTCGTCACCTGTCTTGCTCTTACATTTCCCACAGATTCCCTCTCTCCCCCTCCCCTGCCCCCCTGTGCTCGGTGCCTTTCGTCACCTGTCTTGCTCTTACATTTCCCACAGATTCCCCTCTCCCCCTCCCCTGCCTCCCCTGTGCTCGGTGCCTTTCGTCACCTGTCTTGCTCTTACATTTCCCACAGATTCCCCTCTCCCCCTCCCCTGCCCTCCCTGTGCTCGGTGCCTTTCGTCACCTGTCTTGCTCTTACATTTCCCACAGATTCCCTCTCCCCCTCCCCTGCCCCCCCTGTGCTCGGTGCCTTTCGTCACCTGTCTTGCTCTTACATTTCCCACAGATTCCCCTCTCCCCCCTCCCCTGCCCCCCCTGTGCTCGGTGCCTTTCGTCACCTGTCTTGCTCTTACATTTCCCACAGATTCCCTCTCCCCTCCCCTGCTCCCCCTGTGCTCGGTGCCTTTCGTCACCTGTCTTGCTCTTACATTTCCCACAGATTCCCCTCTCCCCCTCCCCTGCCCTCCCCTGTGCTCGGTGCCTTCGTCGTCACCTGTCTTGCTCTTACATTTCCCACAGATTCCCTCTCCCCCTCCCCTGCCCCCCCTGTGCTCGGTGCCTTTCGTCACCTGTCTTGCTCTTACATTTCCCACAGATTCCCCTCTCCCCCTCCCCTGCCTCCCCTGTGCTCGGTGCCTTTCGTCACCTGTCTTGCTCTTACATTTCCCACAGATTCCCCTCTCCCCCTCCCCTGCCTCCCCTGTGCTTGGTGCCTTTCGTCACCTGTCTTGCTCTTACATTTCCCACAGATTCCCCTCTCCCCCTCCCCTGCCCTCCCCTGTGCTCGGTGCCTTTCGTCACCTGTCTTGCTCTTACATTTCCCACAGATTCCCCTCTCCCCCCTCCCCTGCCTCCCCTGTGCTCGGTGCCTTTCGTCACCTGTCTTGCTCTTACATTTCCCACAGATTCCCCTCTCCCCCTCCCCTGCCCTCCCCTGTGCTCGGTGCCTTTCGTCACCTGTCTTGCTCTTACATTTCCCACAGATTCCCCTCTCCCCCTCCCCTGCCCCCCTGTGCTCGGTGCCTTTCGTCACCTGTCTTGCTCTTACATTTCCCACAGATTCCCCTCTCCCCCTCCCCTGCCTCCCCTGTGCTCGGTGCCTTTCGTCACCTGTCTTGCTCTTACATTTCCCACAGATTCCCCTCTCCCCTCCCCTGCCTCCCCTGTGCTCGGTGCCTTTCGTCACCTGTCTTGCTCTTACATTTCCCAAAGATTCCCCTCTTCCCCCTCCCTGCCTGGCCCCTGTGCTTGGTGCCTTTCGTCACCTGTCTTGCTCTTACATTTCCCACAGATTCCCCTCTCCCCCTCCCCTGCCCTCCCCTGTGCTCGGTGCCTTTCGTCACCTGTCTTGCTCTTACATTTCCCACAGATTCCCCTCTCCCCCTCCCCTGCCCCCCTGTGCTCGGTGCCTTTCGTCACCTGTCTTGCTCTTACATTTCCCACAGATTCCCCTCTCCCCCTCCCCTGCCCCCCCTGTGCTCGGTGCCTTTCGTCACCTGTCTTGCTCTTACATTTCCCACAGATTCCCCTCTCCCCCTCCCCTGCCTCCCCTGTGCTTGGTGCCTTTCGTCACCTGTCTTGCTCTTACATTTCCCACAGATTCCCTCTCCCCCTCCCCTGCCTGGCCCCTGTGCTCGGTGCCTTTCGTCACCTGTCTTGCTCTTACATTTCCCACAGATTCCCCTCTCCCCTCCCCTGCCTGCCCCTGTGCTCGGTGCCTTTCGATCACCTGTCTTGCTCTTACATTTCCCACAGATTCCCCTCTCCCCCTCCCCTGCCCCCCCTGTGCTCGGTGCCTTGTCGTCACCTGTCTTGCTCTTACATTTCCCACAGATTCCCTCTCTCCCCTCCCCTGCCCCCCCTGTGCTCGGTGCCTTTCGTCACCTGTCTTGCTCTTACATTTCCCACAGATTCCCTCTCTCCCCCTCCCCTGCCCCCCCTGTGCTCGGTGCCTTTCGTCACCTGTCTTGCTCTTACATTTCCCACAGATTCCCCTCTCCCCCTCCCCTGCCCTCCCTGTGCTCGGTGCCTTTCGTCACCTGTCTTGCTCTTACATTTCCCACAGATTCCCCTCTCCCCCTCCCCTGCCCCCCTGTGCTCGGTGCCTTTCGTCACCTGTCTTGCTCTTACATTTCCCACAGATTCCCCTCTCCCCCTCCCCTGCCCTCCCCTGTGCTCGGTGCCTTTCGTCACCTGTCTTGCTCTTACATTTCCCACAGATTCCCTCTCCCCCTCCCCTGCCCTCCCCTGTGCTCGGTGCCTTCGTGACGTCACCTGTCTTGCTCTTACATTTCCCACAGATTCCCCTCTCCCCCTCCCCTGCCCCCCTGTGCTCGGTGCCTTTCGTCACCTGTCTTGCTCTTACATTTCCCACAGATTCCCCTCTCCCCCTCCCCTGCCTCCCCTGTGCTCGGTGCCTTTCGTCACCTGTCTTGCTCTTACATTTCCCACAGATTCCCTCTCCCCCTCCCCTGCCCTCCCCTGTGCTCGGTGCCTTTTCGTCACCTGTCTTGCTCTTACATTTCCCACAGATTCCCTCTCCCCCTCCCCTGCCTCCCCTGTGCTCGGTGCCTTTCGTCACCTGTCTTGCTCTTACATTTCCCACAGATTCCCCTCTCCCCCTCCCCTGCCCTCCCCTGTGCTCGGTGCCTTTCGTCACCTGTCTTGCTCTTACATTTCCCACAGATTCCCCTCTCCCCCTCCCCTGCCCCCCCTGTGCTTGGTGCCTTTCGTCACCTGTCTTGCTCTTACATTTCCCACAGATTCCCTCTCCCCTCCCCTGCCCCCCCTGTGCTTGGTGCCTTTCGTCACCTGTCTTGCTCTTACATTTCCCACAGATTCCCCTCTCCCCCCTCCCCTGCCCCCCTGTGCTCGGTGCCTTTCGTCACCTGTCTTGCTCTTACATTTCCCACAGATTCCCCTCTCCCCCTCCCCTGCCCTCCCCTGTGCTCGGTGCCTTTGACGTCACCTGTCTTGCTCTTACATTTCCCACAGATTCCCCTCTCCCCCTCCCCTGCCCCCCCTGTGCTCGGTGCCTTTCGTGACGTCACCTGTCTTGCTCTTACATTTCCCACAGATTCCCCTCTCCCCCTCCCCTGCCCCCCTGTGCTCGGTGCCTTTCGTCACCTGTCTTGCTCTTACATTTCCCACAGATTCCCCTCTCCCCCTCCCCTGCCTCCCCTGTGCTCGGTGCCTTTCGTCACCTGTCTTGCTCTTACATTTCCCACAGATTCCCCTCTCCCCCTCCCCTGCCCCCCTGTGCTCGGTGCCTTTCGTCACCTGTCTTGCTCTTACATTTCCCACAGATTCCCCTCTCCCCCCTCCCCCCTGCCCCCTGTGCTCGGTGCCTTTCGTCACCTGTCTTGCTCTTACATTTCCCACAGATTCCCCTCTTCCCCCTCCCTGCCTGGCCCCTGTGCTTGGTGCCTTTCGTCACCTGTCTTGCTCTTACATTTCCCACAGATTCCCCTCTCCCCCCTCGCCTGCCCCCCATGTGCTCGGTGCCTTTCGTCACCTGTCTTGCTCTTACATGTCCCACAGATTCCCCTCTCCCCCCTCCCCTGCCCCCCCTGTGCTTGGTGCCTTTCGTCACCTGTCTTGCTCTTAAATTTCCCACAGATTCCCATCTCCCCCCTCCCCTGCCCTCCCCTTGTGCTAGGTGCCTTTCGTGACGTCACCTGTCTTGCTCTTACATTTCCCACAGATTCCCTCTCCTCCCTCCCCTGCCCTCCCCCTGTGCTCGGTGCCTTTCATCACATGTCTTGCTCTTACATTTCCCACAGATCCCCTCTTCCCCCTCCCTGCCTGGCCCCTGTGCTCGGTGCCTTTCGTGACGTCACCTGTCTTGCTCTTACATTTCCCACAGATTCTCCTCTTCCCCCTCCCCTGCCTCCCTGTTCTCAGTGCCTTTCGTCACCTGTCTTGCTCTTACATTTCCCACAGATTCCCCTCCCCCCTGCCCCCCTGTGCTCGGTGCCTTTCGTCACCTGTCTTGCTCTTACATTTCCCACAGATTCTCCTCTTCCCCCTCCCCTGCCCCCCCTGTTCTCGGTGCCTTTCGTGACGTCACCTGTCTTGCTCTTACATTTCCCACAGATTCCCTCTCCCCCTCCCCTGCCCCCCTGTGCTTGGTGCCTTTCGTCACCTGTCTTGCTCTTACACTTCCCACAGATTCCCTCTCTCCCCTCCCCTGCCCCCCTGTGCTTGGTGCCTTTCGTCACCTGTCTTGCTCTTACACTTCCCACAGATTCCCCTCTCCCCCTCCCCTGCCCCCCTGTGCTCGGTGCCTTTCGTCACCTGTCTTGCTCTTACATTTCCCACAGATTCCCCTCTCCCCCTCCCCTGCCCCCCTGTGCTCGGTGCCTTTCGTCACCTGTCTTGCTCTTACATTTCCCACAGATTCCCCTCTCCCTCCTCCCCTGCCCTCCCTGTGCTCGGTGCCTTCGTGACGTCACCTGTCTTGCTCTTACATTTCCCACAGATTCCCCTCTCCCCCCTCCCCTGCCCTCCCCCTGTGCTTGGTGCCTTTCGTCACCTGTCTTGCTCTTACACTTCCCACAGATTCCCCTCTCCCCCTCCCCTGCCCTCCCCCTGTGCTCGGTGCCTTTCGTGACGTCACCTGTCTTGCTCTTACATTTCCCACAGATTCCCCTCTCCCCCTCCCCTGCCCTCCCCTGTGCTCGGTGCCTTCGTGACGTCACCTGTCTTGCTCTTACATTTCCCACAGATTCCCTCTCCCCTCCCCTGCCCTCCCCTGTGCTCGGTGCCTTTCGACTCACCTGTCTTGCTCTTACATTTCCCACAGATTCCCCTCTCCCCCCTCCCCTGCCTCCCCTGTGCTCGGTGCCTTTCGTCACCTGTCTTGCTCTTACATTTCCCACAGATTCCCCTCTCCCCCTCCCCTGCTCCCCCTGTGCTCGGTGCCTTTCGTCACCTGTCTTGCTCTTACATTTCCCACAGATTCCCCTCTCCCCCTCCCCTGCCCTCCCCTGTGCTCGGTGCCTTTCGTCACCTGTCTTGCTCTTACATTTCCCACAGATTCCCCTCTCCCCCCTCCCCTGCCCTCCCCTGTGCTCGGTGCCTTTCGTCACCTGTCTTGCTCTTACATTTCCCACAGATTCCCCTCTCCCCCTCCCCTGCCCTCCCCTGTGCTCGGTGCCTTTCGTCACCTGTCTTGCTCTTACATTTCCCACAGATTCCCTCTCCCCCTCCCCTGCCCCCCCTGTGCTTGGTGCCTTTCGTCACCTGTCTTGCTCTTACATTTCCCACAGATTCCCCTCTCCCCCTCCCCTGCCCCCCCTGTGCTTGGTGCCTTTCGTCACCTGTCTTGCTCTTACATTTCCCACAGATTCCCCTCTCCCCCTCCCCTGCCCTCCCCTGTGCTCGGTGCCTTTCGTCACCTGTCTTGCTCTTACATTTCCCACAGATTCCCCTCTCCCCCTCCCCTGCCCCCCCTGTGCTTGGTGCCTTTCGTCACCTGTCTTGCTCTTACATTTCCCACAGATTCCCCTCTCCCCCTCCCCTGCCCCCCTGTGCTCGGTGCCTTTCGTCACCTGTCTTGCTCTTACACTTCCCACAGATTCCCCTCTCCCCCTCCCCTGCCCTCCCCTGTGCTCGGTGCCTTTCGTCACCTGTCTTGCTCTTACATTTCCCACAGATTCCCCTCTCCCCCTCCCCTGCCCTCCCCTGTGCTCGGTGCCTTTCGTCACCTGTCTTGCTCTTACATTTCCCACAGATTCCCCTCTCCCCCTCCCCTGCCCCCCCTGTGCTCGGTGCCTTTCGTCACCTGTCTTGCTCTTACATTTCCCACAGATTCCCTCTCCCCCTCCCCTGCCCCCCCTGTGCTCGGTGCCTTTCGTCACCTGTCTTGCTCTTACATTTCCCACAGATTCCCCTCTCCCCCTCCCCTGCCCCTCCCCTGTGCTCGGTGCCTTTCGTCACCTGTCTTGCTCTTACATTTCCCACAGATTCCCCTCTCCCCCTCCCCTGCCCTCCCCTGTGCTCGGTGCCTTTCGTCACCTGTCTTGCTCTTACATTTCCCACAGATTCCCCTCTCCCCCTCCCCTGCCCCCCCCTGTGCTCGGTGCCTTTCGTCACCTGTCTTGCTCTTACATTTCCCACAGATTCTCCTCTCCCCCTCCCCTGCCCCCCTGTGCTCGGTGCCTTTCGTCACCTGTCTTGCTCTTACATTTCCCACAGATTCCCTCTCCCCTCCCCTGCCTCCCCTGTGCTCGGTGCCTTTCGTCACCTGTCTTGCTCTTACATTTCCCACAGATTCCCCTCTCCCCCTCCCCTGCTCCCCCCTGTGCTCGGTGCCTTCGTGACGTCACCTGTCTTGCTCTTACATTTCCCACAGATTCTCCTCTCCCCCTCCCCTGCCTCCCCTGTGCTCGGTGCCTTTCGTCACCTGTCTTGCTCTTACATTTCCCACAGATTCCCCTCTCCCCCTCCCCTGCCCCCCTGTGCTCGGTGCCTTTCGTCACCTGTCTTGCTCTTACATTTCCCACAGATTCCCTCTCCCCCCTCCCCTGCCCCCCTGTGCTCGGTGCCTTTCGTCACCTGTCTTGCTCTTACATTTCCCACAGATTCCCTCTCTCCCCTCCCCTGCCCCCCTGTGCTCGGTGCCTTGTGACGTCACCTGTCTTGCTCTTACATTTCCCACAGATTCCCCTCTCCCCCTCCCCTGCCCTCCCCTGTGCTCGGTGCCTTTCGTCACCTGTCTTGCTCTTACATTTCCCACAGATTCCCCTCTCCCCCTCCCCTGCCCTCCCCTGTGCTTGGTGCCTTTCGTCACCTGTCTTGCTCTTACATTTCCCACAGATTCCCCTCTCCCCTCCCCTGCCCTCCCCTGTGCTCGGTGCCTTCGTGACGTCACCTGTCTTGCTCTTACATTTCCCACAGATTCCCCTCTCCCCCTCCCCTGCCCCCCCTGTGCTCGGTGCCTTTCGATCACCTGTCTTGCTCTTACATTTCCCACAGATTCCCCTCTCCCCCTCCCCTGCCCCCCCTGTGCTCGGTGCCTTTCGTCACCTGTCTTGCTCTTACATTTCCCACAGATTCCCCCTCTCCCCCTCCCCTGCCCCCCTGTGCTCGGTGCCTTTCGTCACCTGTCTTGCTCTTACATTTCCCACAGATTCCCTCTCCCCCTCCCCTGCCCTCCCCTGTGCTCGGTGCCTTTCGTCACCTGTCTTGCTCTTACATTTCCCACAGATTCCCCTCTCCCCCTCCCCTGCCCCCCCTGTGCTTGGTGCCTTTCGTCACCTGTCTTGCTCTTACATTTCCCACAGATTCCCCTCTCCCCCTCCCCTGCCTCCCCTGTGCTCGGTGCCTTTCGTCACCTGTCTTGCTCTTACATTTCCCACAGATTCCCCTCTCCCCCTCCCCTGCCTCCCCTGTGCTTGGTGCCTTTCGTCACCTGTCTTGCTCTTACATTTCCCACAGATTCCCCTCTCCCCCTCCCCTGCCCTCCCCTGTGCTCGGTGCCTTTCGTCACCTGTCTTGCTCTTACATTTCCCACAGATTCCCCTCTCTCCCCCTCCCCTGCCCTCCCCTGTGCTCGGTGCCTTTCGTCACCTGTCTTGCTCTTACATTTCCCACAGATTCCCCTCTCCCCCTCCCCTGCCCCCCCTGTGCTCGGTGCCTTTCGTCACCTGTCTTGCTCTTACATTTCCCACAGATTCCCCTCTCCCCTCCCCTGCCTCCCCTGTGCTCGGTGCCTTTCGTCACCTGTCTTGCTCTTACATTTCCCACAGATTCCCTCTCCCCCTCCCCTGCCCTCCCCTGTGCTCGGTGCCTTTCGTCACCTGTCTTGCTCTTACATTTCCCACAGATTCCCCTCTCTCCCCTCCCCTGCCTCCCCTGTGCTCGGTGCCTTTCGTCACCTGTCTTGCTCTTACATTTCCCACAGATTCCCCTCTCCCCCTCCCCTGCCCTCCCCTGTGCTCGGTGCCTTTCGTCACCTGTCTTGCTCTTACATTTCCCACAGATTCCCCTCTCCCCCTCCCCTGCCTCCCCTGTGCTCGGTGCCTTTCGTCACCTGTCTTGCTCTTACATTTCCCACAGATTCCCTCTCCCCCTCCCCTGCCCTCCCCTGTGCTCGGTGCCTTTCGTCACCTGTCTTGCTCTTACATTTCCCACAGATTCCCCTCTCCCCCTCCCCTGCTCCCCCTGTGCTCGGTGCCTTTCGTCACCTGTCTTGCTCTTACATTTCCCACAGATTCCCCTCTCCCCCTCCCCTGCCCTCCCCTGTGCTCGGTGCCTTTCGACGTCACCTGTCTTGCTCTTACATTTCCCACAGATTCCCCTCTCCCCCTCCCCTGCCCCCCCTGTGCTCGGTGCCTTTCGTCACCTGTCTTGCTCTTACATTTCCCACAGATTCCCCTCTCCCCTCCCCTGCCCTCCCCTGTGCTCGGTGCCTTTCGTCACCTGTCTTGCTCTTACATTTCCCACAGATTCCCTCTCCCCCCTCCCCTGCCCCCCCTGTGCTCGGTGCCTTTCAGTCACCTGTCTTGCTCTTACATTTCCCACAGATTCCCCTCTCCCCCTCCCCTGCCCTCCCCTGTGCTCGGTGCCTTTCGTCACCTGTCTTGCTCTTACATTTCCCACAGATTCCCCTCTCCCCCTCCCCTGCCCCCCTGTGCTTGGTGCCTTTCGTCACCTGTCTTGCTCTTACATTTCCCACAGATTCCCCTCTCCCCCTCCCCTGCCCTCCCCTGTGCTCGGTGCCTTTCGTCACCTGTCTTGCTCTTACATTTCCCACAGATTCCCTCTCCCCCTCCCCTGCCTGGCCCCTGTGCTCGGTGCCTTTCGTCACCTGTCTTGCTCTTACATTTCCCACAGATTCCCTCTCCCCCCTCCCCTGCCCCCCTGTGCTTGGTGCCTTTCGTACACCTGTCTTGCTCTTACATTTCCCACAGATTCCCCTCTCCCCCTCCCCTGCCCTCCCCTGTGCTCGGTGCCTTTCGTCACCTGTCTTGCTCTTACATTTCCCACAGATTCCCCTCTCCCCCTCCTGCCTGCCCCCTGTGCTCGGTGCCTTCGTGACGTCACCTGTCTTGCTCTTACATTTCCCACAGATTCCCTCTCCCCCTCCCCTGCCCTCCCCTGTGCTCGGTGCCTTTCGACGTCACCTGTCTTGCTCTTACATTTCCCACAGATTCCCCTCTCCCCTCCCCTGCCCCCCTGTGCTCGGTGCCTTTCGTCACCTGTCTTGCTCTTACATTTCCCACAGATTCCCCTCTCCCCCTCCCCTGCCCCCCCTGTGCTCGGTGCCTTTCGTCACCTGTCTTGCTCTTACATTTCCCACAGATTCCCCTCTCCCCCTCCCCTGCCCCCCCTGTGCTTGGTGCCTTTCGTCACCTGTCTTGCTCTTACATTTCCCACAGATTCCCCTCTCCCCCTCCCCTGCCCCCCCTGTGCTTGGTGCCTTTCGTCACCTGTCTTGCTCTTACATTTCCCACAGATTCCCCTCTCCCCCCTCCCCTGCCCCCCTGTGCTCGGTGCCTTTCGTCACCTGTCTTGCTCTTACATTTCCCACAGATTCCCCTCTCCCCCTCCCCTGCCCCCCTGTGCTTGGTGCCTTTCGTCACCTGTCTTGCTCTTACATTTCCCACAGATTCCCCTCTCCCCCTCCCCTGCCCTCCCTGTGCTCGGTGCCTTTCGTCACCTGTCTTGCTCTTACATTTCCCACAGATTCCCCTCTCCCCCTCCCCTGCCCCCCCTGTGCTTGGTGCCTTTCGTCACCTGTCTTGCTCTTACATTTCCCACAGATTCCCCTCTCCCCCTCCCCTGCCTCCCCTGTGCTCGGTGCCTTTCGTCACCTGTCTTGCTCTTACATTTCCCACAGATTCCCCTCTCCCCCTCCCCTGCCTCCCCTGTGCTCGGTGCCTTTCGTCACCTGTCTTGCTCTTACATTTCCCACAGATTCCCCTCTCCCCCTCCCCTGCCCTCCCTGTGCTCGGTGCCTTTCGTCACCTGTCTTGCTCTTACATTTCCCACAGATTCCCCTCTCCCCCTCCCCTGCCTCCCCTGTGCTCGGTGCCTTTCGTCACCTGTCTTGCTCTTACATTTCCCACAGATTCCCCTCTCCCCCTCCCCTGCCCTCCCTGTGCTCGGTGCCTTTCGTCACCTGTCTTGCTCTTACATTTCCCACAGATTCCCCTCTCCCCCTCCCCTGCCCTCCCCTGTGCTCGGTGCCTTTCGTCACCTGTCTTGCTCTTACATTTCCCACAGATTCCCCTCTCCCCCTCCCCTGCCCTCCCCCTGTGCTCGGTGCCTTTCGTCACCTGTCTTGCTCTTACATTTCCCACAGATTCCCCCTCTCCCCCTCCCCTGCTCCCCTGTGCTCGGTGCCTTTCATCACCTGTCTTGCTCTTACATTTCCCACAGATTCCCTCTCCCCCTCCCCTGCCTCCCCTGTGCTCGGTGCCTTTCGTCACCTGTCTTGCTCTTACATTTCCCACAGATTCCCCTCTCCCCCTCCCCTGCCCCCCTGTGCTCGGTGCCTTTCGTCACCTGTCTTGCTCTTACATTTCCCACAGATTCCCCTCTCCCCCTCCCCTGCCCTCCCCTGTGCTCGGTGCCTTTCGTCACCTGTCTTGCTCTTACATTTCCCACAGATTCCCCTCTCCCCCTCCCCTGCCCCCCTGTGCTCGGTGCCTTTCGTCACCTGTCTTGCTCTTACATTTCCCACAGATTCCCTCTCCCCCTCCCCTGCCCCCCCTGTGCTCGGTGCCTTTCGTCACCTGTCTTGCTCTTACATTTCCCACAGATTCCCCTCTCCCCCTCCCCTGCCCCCCTGTGCTCGGTGCCTTTCGTCACCTGTCTTGCTCTTACATTTCCCACAGATTCCCTCTCCCCCTCCCCTGCCCCTCTGTGCTCGGTGCCTTTCGTCACCTGTCTTGCTCTTACATTTCCCACAGATTCCCCTCTCCCCCTCCCCTGCCTCCCCTGTGCTCGGTGCCTTTCGTCACCTGTCTTGCTCTTACATTTCCCACAGATTCCCCTCTCCCCCTCCCCTGCCCTCCCCTGTGCTCGGTGCCTTTCGGCTCACCTGTCTTGCTCTTACATTTCCCACAGATTCTCCTCTCCCCCTCCCCTGCCCTCCCCTGTGCTCGGTGCCTTTCGTCACCTGTCTTGCTCTTACATTTCCCACAGATTCCCCTCTCCCCCTCCCCTGCCCCCCTGTGCTTGGTGCCTTTCAGTCACCTGTCTTGCTCTTACATTTCCCACAGATTCCCCTCTCCCCCTCCCCTGCCCCCCTGTGCTCGGTGCCTTTCGTCACCTGTCTTGCTCTTACATTTCCCACAGATTCCCCTCTCCCCCTCCCCTGCCCCCCTGTGCTCGGTGCCTTTCGTCACCTGTCTTGCTCTTACATTTCCCACAGATTCCCTCTCCCCCTCCCCTGCCCTCCCCTGTGCTCGGTGCCTTCGTCGTCACCTGTCTTGCTCTTACATTTCCCACAGATTCCCCTCTCCCCCCTCCCCTGCTCCCCCTGTGCTTGGTGCCTTTCGTCACCTGTCTTGCTCTTACATTTCCCACAGATTCCCCTCTCCCCCTCCCCTGCCCTCCCCTGTGCTCGGTGCCTTTCGTCACCTGTCTTGCTCTTACATTTCCCACAGATTCCCCTCTCCCCCTCCCCTGCCCTCCCCTGTGCTCGGTGCCTTTGCGTCACCTGTCTTGCTCTTACATTTCCCACAGATTCCCCTCTCTCCCCCTCCCCTGCCCCCCCTGTGCTCGGTGCCTTTCGTCACCTGTCTTGCTCTTACATTTCCCACAGATTCCCTCTCTCCCTCCCCTGCCTCCCCTGTGCTCGGTGCCTTTTCGTCACCTGTCTTGCTCTTACATTTCCCACAGATTCCCCTCTCCCCCTCCCCTGCCCTCCCCTGTGCTCGGTGCCTTCGTGACGTCACCTGTCTTGCTCTTACATTTCCCACAGATTCCCTCTCCCCCTCCCCTGCCCTCCCCTGTGCTCGGTGCCTTTCGTCACCTGTCTTGCTCTTACATTTCCCACAGATTCCCCTCTCCCCCTCCCCCTGCCCTCCCCTGTGCTCGGTGCCTTTCGTCACCTGTCTTGCTCTTACATTTCCCACAGATTCCCTCTCTCCCCCTCCCCTGCCTGCCCCTGTGCTCGGTGCCTTTCGTCACCTGTCTTGCTCTTACATTTCCCACAGATTCCCTCTCCCCTCCCCTGCCTCCCTGTGCTTGGTGCCTTTCGTCACCTGTCTTGCTCTTACATTTCCCACAGATTCCCCTCTCCCCCTCCCCTGCCCTCCCTGTGCTCGGTGCCTTTCGTCACCTGTCTTGCTCTTACATTTCCCACAGATTCCCCTCTCCCCCTCCCCTGCCTCCCCTGTGCTCGGTGCCTTCGTGACGTCACCTGTCTTGCTCTTACATTTCCCACAGATTCCCTCTCCCCCTCCCCTGCCCTCCCCTGTGCTCGGTGCCTTTCGTCACCTGTCTTGCTCTTACATTTCCCACAGATTCCCCTCTCCCCCTCCCCTGCCCCCCTGTGCTTGGTGCCTTTCGTCACCTGTCTTGCTCTTACATTTCCCACAGATTCCCCTCTCCCCCTCCCCTGCCCCCCCTGTGCTCGGTGCCTTTGCGTCACCTGTCTTGCTCTTACACTTCCCACAGATTCCCTCTCCCCCTCCCCTGCCTCCCCTGTGCTCGGTGCCTTTCACGTCACCTGTCTTGCTCTTACATTTCCCACAGATTCCCCTCTCCCCCCTCCCCTGCCCTCCCCTGTGCTCGGTGCCTTTCGTCACCTGTCTTGCTCTTACATTTCCCACAGATTCCCCTCTCCTCCCTGCCCTGCCCCCTGTGCTTGGTGCCTTTCGTCACCTGTCTTGCTCTTACATTTCCCACAGATTCCCCTCTCCCCCTCCCCTGCCCCCCTGTGCTCGGTGCCTTTCGTCACCTGTCTTGCTCTTACATTTCCCACAGATTCCCCTCTCCCCCTCCCCTGCCCCCCTGTGCTCGGTGCCTTTCGTCACCTGTCTTGCTCTTACACTTCCCACAGATTCCCCTCTCCCCCTCCCCTGCCCCCCCTGTGCTCGGTGCCTTTCGTCACCTGTCTTGCTCTTACATTTCCCACAGATTCCCCTCTCCCCCTCCCCTGCCCCCCCTGTGCTCGGTGCCTTTCGTCACCTGTCTTGCTCTTACATTTCCCACAGATTCCCCTCTCCCCTCCCCTGCCTGCCCCTGTGCTCGGTGCCTTTCGTCACCTGTCTTGCTCTTACATTTCCCACAGATTCCCCTCTCCCCCTCCCCTGCCTCCCCTGTGCTCGGTGCCTTTGCGTCACCTGTCTTGCTCTTACATTTCCCACAGATTCTCCTCTCCCCCTCCCCTGCTCCCCTGTGCTCGGTGCCTTTCGTCACCTGTCTTGCTCTTACATTTCCCACAGATTCCCCTCTCTCCCCCTCCCCTGCCCTCCCCTGTGCTCGGTGCCTTTCGTCACCTGTCTTGCTCTTACATTTCCCACAGATTCCCTCTCCCCCTCCCCTGCCCTCCCCTGTGCTTGGTGCCTTCTGCGTCACCTGTCTTGCTCTTACATTTCCCACAGATTCCCCTCTCCCCCTCCCCTGCCTCCCCTGTGCTCGGTGCCTTTCGTCACCTGTCTTGCTCTTACACTTCCCACAGATTCCCTCTCCCCCTCCCCTGCCCTCCCCTGTGCTCGGTGCCTTTCGTCACCTGTCTTGCTCTTACATTTCCCACAGATTCCCTCTCCCCCTCCCCTGCCCCCCCTGTGCTCGGTGCCTTTCGTCACCTGTCTTGCTCTTACATTTCCCACAGATTCCCCTCTCTCCCCCTCCCCTGCCTCCCCCTGTGCTCGGTGCCTTTCGTCACCTGTCTTGCTCTTACATTTCCCACAGATTCCCCTCTCCCCCTCCCCTGCCCCCCCTGTGCTCGGTGCCTTTCGTCACCTGTCTTGCTCTTACATTTCCCACAGATTCCCCTCTCCCTCCTCCCCTGCCCCCTCTGTGCTCGGTGCCTTTCGTCACCTGTCTTGCTCTTACATTTCCCACAGATTCCCCTCTCCTCCCCCTGCCCTGCCCCCTGTGCTCGGTGCCTTTCGTCACCTGTCTTGCTCTTACATTTCCCACAGATTCCCCTCTTCCCCCTCCCCTGCCTCGCCCCTGTGCTCGGTGCCTTTCGTCACCTGTCTTGCTCTTACATTTCCCACAGATTCCCCTCTCCCCCTCCCCTGCCTCCCCTGTGCTCGGTGCCTTTCGTCACCTGTCTTGCTCTTACATTTCCCACAGATTCCCCTCTCCCCCTCCCCTGCCCTCCCCTGTGCTCGGTGCCTTTCGTCACCTGTCTTGCTCTTACATTTCCCACAGATTCCCCTCTCCCCTCCCCTGCTCTCCCCTGTGCTCGGTGCCTTCGTGACATCACCTGTCTTGCTCTTACATTTCCCACAGATTCCCCTCTCCCCCTCCCCTGCCCTCCCCTGTGCTCGGTGCCTTTCGTGACGTCACCTGTCTTGCTCTTACATTTCCCACAGATTCCCTCTCCCCCTCCCCTGCCCCCCCTGTGCTTGGTGCCTTTCGTCACCTGTCTTGCTCTTACATTTCCCACAGATTCCCCTCTCCCCCTCCCCTGCCCCCCCTGTGCTTGGTGCCTTTCGTCACCTGTCTTGCTCTTACATTTCCCACAGATTCCCCTCTCCCCCTCCCCTGCCCTCCCCTGTGCTCGGTGCCTTTCGTCACCTGTCTTGCTCTTACATTTCCCACAGATTCCCTCTCCCCCTCCCCTGCCCTCCCCTGTGCTCGGTGCCTTTCGTCACCTGTCTTGCTCTTACATTTCCCACAGATTCTCTCTCCCCCTCCCCTGCCCCCCCTGTGCTTGGTGCCTTTCGTCACCTGTCTTGCTCTTACATTTCCCACAGATTCCCCTCTCCCCTCCCCTGCCCCCCCTGTGCTTGGTGCCTTTCGTCACCTGTCTTGCTCTTACACTTCCCACAGATTCCCTCTCTCCCCCTCCCCTGCCCCCCCTGTGCTCGGTGCCTTTCGTCACCTGTCTTGCTCTTACATTTCCCACAGATTCCCTCTCCCCCTCCCCTGCCCTCCCCTGTGCTTGGTGCCTTTCGTCACCTGTCTTGCTCTTACACTTCCCACAGATTCCCCTCTCCCCCCTCCCCTGCCCCCCCCTGTGCTCGGTGCCTTTCGTCACCTGTCTTGCTCTTACATTTCCCACAGATTCCCCTCTCCCACCTCCCCTGCCCCCCCTGTGCTCGGTGCCTTTCGTGAGTCACCTGTCTTGCTCTTACATTTCCCACAGATTCCCCTCTCCCCCTCCCCTGCCCCCCCTGTGCTCGGTGCCTTTCGTCACCTGTCTTGCTCTTACATTTCCCACAGATTCCCCTCTCCCCCTCCCCTGCCCCCCCTGTGCTTGGTGCCTTTCGTCACCTGTCTTGCTCTTACATTTCCCACAGATTCCCTCTCCCCCTCCCCTGCCTCCCCCTGTGCTCGGTGCCTTTCGTCACCTGTCTTGCTCTTACATTTCCCACAGATTCCCTCTCCCCCTCCCCTGCTCCCCCTGTGCTTGGTGCCTTTCGTCACCTGTCTTGCTCTTACATTTCCCACAGATTCCCCTCTCCCCCCTCCCCTGCCCCCCCCTGTGCTTGGTGCCTTTCGTCACCTGTCTTGCTCTTACATTTCCCACAGATTCCCCTCTCCCCCTCCCCTGCCTCCCCCTGTGCTCGGTGCCTTTCGATCACCTGTCTTGCTCTTACATTTCCCACAGATTCCCTCTCTCCCCTCCCCTGCCCTCCCCTGTGCTTGGTGCCTTTCGTCACCTGTCTTGCTCTTACATTTCCCACAGATTCCCCTCTCCCCCTCCCCTGCTCCCCCTGTGCTCGGTGCCTTTCGTCACCTGTCTTGCTCTTACATTTCCCACAGATTCCCCTCTCCCCCTCCCTGCCCTCCCTGTGCTCGGTGCCTTTCGCCACCTGTCTTGCTCTTACATTTCCCACAGATCCCCTCTCCCCCCTCCCCTGCCCCCCTGTGCTCGGTGCCTTTCGTCACCTGTCTTGCTCTTACATTTCCCACAGATCCCCTCTCCCCCTCCCCTGCCCTCCCCTGTGCTCGGTGCCTTTCGTCACCTGTCTTGCTCTTACATTTCCCACAGATTCCCCTCTCCCCCTCCCCTGCTCCCCCTGTGCTCGGTGCCTTTCGTCACCTGTCTTGCTCTTACATTTCCCACAGATTCCCCTCTCCCCCTCCCCTGCCCTCCCCTGTGCTCGGTGCCTTGTGACGTCACCTGTCTTGCTCTTACATTTCCCACAGATTCCCCTCTCCCCCTCCCCTGCCCTCCCCTGTGCTTGGTGCCTTTCGTCACCTGTCTTGCTCTTACATTTCCCACAGATTCCCCTCTCCCCCTCCCCCTGCCCCCCTGTGCTTGGTGCCTTCGTCACCTGTCTTGCTCTTACATTTCCCACAGATCTCCCTCTCTCCCCTCCCCTGCCCCCCTGTGCTTGGTGCCTTTCGTCACCTGTCTTGCTCTTACATTTCCCACAGATTCCCCTCTCCCCCTCCCCTGCCCTCCCCTGTGCTCGGTGCCTTTCGTCACCTGTCTTGCTCTTACATTTCCCACAGATTCCCTCTCCCCCTCCCCTGCCTCCCCTGTGCTTGGTGCCTTTCGTCACCTGTCTTGCTCTTACATTTCCCACAGATTCCCCTCTCCCCCCCCCTGCCCTCCCCTGTGCTCGGTGCCTTTCGTCACCTGTCTTGCTCTTACACTTCCCACAGATTCCCTCTCCCCTCCCCTGCCCTCCCCTGTGCTCGGTGCCTTTCGTCACCTGTCTTGCTCTTACATTTCCCACAGATTCCCCTCTCCCCCTCCCCTGCCCTCCCCTGTGCTCGGTGCCTTTCGTCACCTGTCTTGCTCTTACACTTCCCACAGATTCCCCTCTCCCCCTCCCCTGCTCCCCCTGTGCTCGGTGCCTTTCGTCACCTGTCTTGCTCTTACATTTCCCACAGATTCCCTCTCCCCCTCCCCTGCCCCCCCTGTGCTCGGTGCCTTTCAGTCACCTGTCTTGCTCTTACATTTCCCACAGATCTCCCTCTCTCCCCTCCCTGCCCCCCCTGTGCTCGGTGCCTTTCGTCACCTGTCTTGCTCTTACATTTCCCACAGACCCTCTCCCCCTCCCCTGCCCCCCCTGTGCTTGGTGCCTTTCGTCACCTGTCTTGCTCTTACATTTCCCACAGATTCCCCTCTCCCCCTCCCCTGCCCCTCCCCTGTGCTCGGTGCCTTTCGTCACCTGTCTTGCTCTTACATTTCCCACAGATTCCCCTCTCCCCCTCCCCTGCTCCCCCTGTGCTCGGTGCCTTTCGTCACCTGTCTTGCTCTTACATTTCCCACAGATTCCCCTCTCCCCCTCCCCTGCCCCCCCTGTGCTCGGTGCCTTTCGTCACCTGTCTTGCTCTTACATTTCCCACAGATTCCCCCTCTCCCCCTCCCCTGCCCCCCCTGTGCTCGGTGCCTTTCGTCACCTGTCTTGCTCTTACATTTCCCACAGATTCCCTCTCCCCCTCCCCTGCCCCTCCCTGTGCTTGGTGCCTTTCGTCACCTGTCTTGCTCTTACATTTCCCACAGATTCCCCTCTCCCCCTCCCCTGCCTCCCCCTGTGCTCGGTGCCTTTCGTCACCTGTCTTGCTCTTACATTTCCCACAGATTCCCCTCTCCCCCTCCCCTGCCCTCCCCTGTGCTTGGTGCCTTTCGTCACCTGTCTTGCTCTTACATTTCCCACAGATTCCCCTCTCCCCCTCCCCTGCCTGCCCCTGTGCTCGGTGCCTTTCGTCACCTGTCTTGCTCTTACATTTCCCACAGATTCCCCTCTCCCCCTCCCCTGCCCTCCCCTGTGCTCGGTGCCTTTCGTGACGCACCTGTCTTGCTCTTACATTTCCCACAGATTCCCCTCTCCCCCTCCCCTGCCCTCCCTGTGCTCGGTGCCTTTCGTCACCTGTCTTGCTCTTACATTTCCCACAGATTCCCCTCTCCCCCTCCCTGCCTGCCCCTGTGCTCGGTGCCTTTCGTCACCTGTCTTGCTCTTACATTTCCCACAGATTCCCTCTTCCCCCTCCCTGCCTGGCCCCTGTGCTCGGTGCCTTTCGTCACCTGTCTTGCTCTTACATTTCCCACAGATCCTCTCTCCCCCCCCTCTGCCTCCCTGTGCTCGGTGCCTTTCGTCACCTGTCTTGCTCTTACATTTCCCACAGATTCCCCTCTCCCCCTCCCCTGCCCCCCTGTGCTCGGTGCCTTTCGTCACCTGTCTTGCTCTTACATTTCCCACAGATTCCCTCTCCCCCTCCCCTGCCTCCCCCTGTGCTCGGTGCCTTTCGTCACCT
This sequence comes from Calotriton arnoldi, assembly GCA_963921515.1. NCBI lineage: Eukaryota > Metazoa > Chordata > Amphibia > Caudata > Salamandridae > Calotriton > Calotriton arnoldi. The sequence goes on along the minus strand of CAWUFW010021308.1, from coordinate 15,277 downwards.
GTCTTGCTCTTACATTTCCCACAGATTCCCCTCTCCCCCCTCCCTGCCCTCCCCCTGTGCTCGGTGCCTTTCGTGACGTCACCTGTCTTGCTCTTACATTTCCCACAGATTCCCCTCTCCCCCCTCCCCTGCCCCCCCTGTGCTCGGTGCCTTTCGTCACCTGTCTTGCTCTTACATTTCCCACAGATTCCCCTCTCCCCTCCCCTGCCCCCTGTGCTCGGTGCCTGTCGTCACCTGTCTTGCTCTTACACTTCCCACAGATTCCCCTCTCCCCCTCCCCTGCTCCCCTGTGCTCGGTGCCTTTCGTCACCTGTCTTGCTCTTACATTTCCCACAGATTCCCCTCTCCCCTCCCCTGCCCTCCCTGTGCTCGGTGCCTTTCGTCACCTGTCTTGCTCTTACATTTCCCACAGATTCCCTTCTCCCCCTCCCTGCCTGCCCCCTGTGCTCTGGTGCCTTTCGTCACCTGTCTTGCTCTTACATTTCCCACAGATTCCCCTCTCCCCCTCCCCTGCCTGCCCCTGTGCTCGGTGCCTTTCGGCTCACCTGTCTTGCTCTTACATTTCCCACAGATTCCCCTCTCCCCCTCCCCTGCCCCCCCTGTGCTTGGTGCCTTTCGTCACCTGTCTTGCTCTTACATTTCCCACAGATTCCCCTCTCCCCCTCCCCTGCCCTCCTCTGTGCTCGGTGCCTTTCGTCACCTGTCTTGCTCTTACATTTCCCACAGATTCCCCTCTCCCCCTCCCCTGCCCTCCCCCTGTGCTCGGTGCCTTCGACGTCACCTGTCTTGCTCTTACATTTCCCACAGATTCCCCTCTCCCCCTCCCCCGCCCTCCCCTGTGCTCGGTGCCTTCGTCATCACCTGTCTTGCTCTTACATTTCCCACAGATTCCCCTCTCCCCCTCCCCTGCCCCCCTGTGCTCGGTGCCTTTCGTCACCTGTCTTGCTCTTACATTTCCCACAGATTCCCCTCTCCCCTCCCCTGCCCCCCCTGTGCTCGGTGCCTTCGTCACCTGTCTTGCTCTTACATTTCCCACAGATTCCCCTCTCCCCCTCCCCTGCTCCCCCCCTGTGCTCGGTGCCTTTCGGTCACCTGTCTTGCTCTTACATTTCCCACAGATTCCCCTCTCCCCTCCCCTGCCCTCCCCTGTGCTCGGTGCCTTTCGTCACCTGTCTTGCTCTTACATTTCCCACAGATTCCCCTCTCCCCCTCCCCTGCCCCCCTGTGCTCGGTGCCTTTCGTCACCTGTCTTGCTCTTACATTTCCCACAGATTCCCTCTCCCCTGCCCCCTCCCTGTGCTTGGTGCCTCGTCACCTGTCTTGCTCTTACAGTTCCCACAGACTCCTCTCCCTCCCCTGTCCCCCTGTGCTCGGTGCCTTTCGTCACCTGTCTTGCTCTTACATTTCCCACAGATTCCCCTCTCCCCTCCCCTGCCCTCCCCTGTGCTCGGTGCCTTGTGACGTCACCTGTCTTGCTCTTACATTTCCCACAGATTCCCCTCTCCCCCTCCCCTGCCCTCCCCCTGTGCTTGGTGCCTTTCATCACCTGTCTTGCTCTTACATTTCCCACAGATTCCCTCTCCCCCTCCCCTGCCCCCCTGTGCTCGGTGCCTTTCGTCACCTGTCTTGCTCTTACATTTCCCACAGATTCCCTCTTCCCCCTCCCCTGCCTGGCCCCTGTGCTCGGTGCCTTTCGTCACCTGTCTTGCTCTTACATTTCCCACAGATTCCCCTCTTCCCCTCCCCTGCCTGGCCCCTGTGCTCGGTGCCTTTGCGTCACCTGTCTTGCTCTTACATTTCCCACAGATTCCCCTCTCCCCCTCCCCTGCCTCCCTGTGCTTGGTGCCTTTCGTCACCTGTCTTGCTCTTACATTTCCCACAGATTCCCTCTCCCCCTCCCCTGCCTCCCTGTGCTCGGTGCCTTTCGTCACCTGTCTTGCTCTTACATTTCCCACAGATTCCCCTCTCCCCCTCCCCTGCCTCCCCTGTGCTCGGTGCCTTTCGTCACCTGTCTTGCTCTTACATTTCCCACAGATTCCCCTCTCCCCCTCCCCTGCCCTCCCCTGTGCTCGGTGCCTTTCGTCACCTGTCTTGCTCTTACATTTCCCACAGATTCCCCTCTCCCCCTCCCCTGCCCTCCCCTGTGCTCGGTGCCTTTGGCGTCACCTGTCTTGCTCTTACATTTCCCACAGATTCCCCTCTCCCCCCTCCCCTGCCCCCCCCTGTGCTCGGTGCCTTTCGTCACCTGTCTTGCTCTTACATTTCCCACAGATTCCCCTCTCCCCCTCCCCTGCCTCGCCCCTGTGCTCTGGTGCCTTTCGTGACGTCACCTGTCTTGCTCTTACATTTCCCACAGATTCCCTCTCTCCCCCTCCCCTGCCCCCCTGTGCTTGGTGCCTTTCGTCACCTGTCTTGCTCTTACATTTCCCACAGATTCCCCTCTCCCCTCCCCTGCCCCCCTGTGCTCGGTGCCTTTCGTCACCTGTCTTGCTCTTACATTTCCCACAGATTCCCTCTCCCCTCCCCTGCCCCTCCCTGTGCTCGGTGCCTGTCGTCACCTGTCTTGCTCTTACATTTCCCACAGATTCCCCTCTCCCCCTCCCCTGCCCCCCTGTGCTCGGTGCCTTTCGTCACCTGTCTTGCTCTTACATTTCCCACAGATTCCCCTCTTCCCCTCCCCTGCCCCCTGTGCTCGGTGCCTTTCGTCACCTGTCTTGCTCTTACATTTCCCACAGATTCCCCTCTCCCCTCCCTGCCTGGCCCCTGTGCTCGGTGCCTTTCGTCACCTGTCTTGCTCTTACATTTCCCACAGATTCCCTCTTCCCCCTCCCCTGCCTGCCCCTGTGCTCGGTGCCTTTCGTCACCTGTCTTGCTCTTACATTTCCCACAGATTCCCCTCTCCCCCTCCCCTGCCCCCCCTGTGCTCGGTGCCTTTACGTCACCTGTCTTGCTCTTACATTTCCCACAGATTCCCCTCTCTCCCCCTCCCCTGCCTCCCCTGTGCTCGGTGCCTTTCGTCACCTGTCTTGCTCTTACATTTCCCACAGATTCCCTCTCCCCCTCCCCTGCCCTCCCCCTGTGCTCGGTGCCTTTCGTGACATCACCTGTCTTGCTCTTACATTTCCCACAGATTCCCCTCTCCCCCTCCCCTGCCCTCCCCTTGTGCTCGGTGCCTTTCGTGACGTCACCTGTCTTGCTCTTACATTTCCCACAGATTCCCCTCTCCCCCCTCCCCTGCTCCCCTGTGCTCGGTGCCTTTCATCACCTGTCTTGCTCTTACATTTCCCACAGATCCCCTCTCCCCCTCCCCTGCCCCCCTGTGCTCGGTGCCTTTCGTCACCTGTCTTGCTCTTACACTTCCCACAGATTCCCCTCTCCCCCTCCCCTGCCCCCCCTGTGCTCGGTGCCTTTCGTCACCTGTCTTGCTCTTACATTTCCCACAGATTCCCTCCCTCCCCTGCCCCTCCCCTGTGCTCGGTGCCTTTCGTCACCTGTCTTGCTCTTACATTTCCCACAGATCTCCCTCCCCCTCCCCTGCTCCCCCTGTGCTTGGTGCCTTTTCGTCACCTGTCTTGCTCTTACATTTCCCACAGATTCCCCTCTCCCCCTCCCCTGCCCTCCCTGTGCTTGGTGCCTTTCGTCACCTGTCTTGCTCTTACACTTCCCACAGATTCCTCTCCCCTCCCCTGCCCCTCCCTGTGCTCGGTGCCTTTCGTCACCTGTCTTGCTCTTACATTTCCCACAGATTCCCCTCTCCCCCTCCCCTGCCCTCCCCTGTGCTTGGTGCCTTTCGTCACCTGTCTTGCTCTTACACTTCCCACAGATTCCCCTCTCCCCCTCCCCTGCCCCCCTGTGCTCGGTGCCTTTCGTCACCTGTCTTGCTCTTACATTTCCCACAGATTCCCCTCTCCCACCTCTCCTGCCCCCCCCTGTGCTCGGTGCCTTTCGTGACGTCACCTGTCTTGCTCTTACATTTCCCACAGATTCCCCTCTCCCCCTCCCCCGCCCCCCCTGTGCTCGGTGCCTTTCGTCACCTGTCTTGCTCTTACATTTCCCACAGATTCCCCTCTCCCCCTCCCTGCCCCCCCTGTGCTTGGTGCCTTTCGTCACCTGTCTTGCTCTTACATTTCCCACAGATTCCCCTCTCCCCCCTCCCCTGCCCTCCCCTGTGCTCGGTGCCTTTCGTCACCTGTCTTGCTCTTACATTTCCCACAGATTCCCCTCTCCCCCTCCCCTGCTCCTCCCTGTGCTCGGTGCCTTTCAGTCACCTGTCTTGCTCTTACATTTCCCACAGATTCCCCTCTCCCCCTCCCCTGCCTCCCCTGTGCTTGGTGCCTTTCGTCACCTGTCTTGCTCTTACACTTCCCACAGATTCCCCTCTCCCCCTCCCCTGCCCCCCTGTGCTCGGTGCCTTTCGTCACCTGTCTTGCTCTTACATTTCCCACAGATTCCCCTCTCCCCCTCCCCTGCCTCCCCTGTGCTCGGTGCCTTTCGTCACCTGTCTTGCTCTTACACTTCCCACAGATTCCCTCTCCCCCTCCCCTGCCCCCCTGTGCTCGGTGCCTTTCGGCGTCACCTGTCTTGCTCTTACATTTCCCACAGATTCCCCTCTCCCCCCTCCCCTGCCCTCCCCTGTGCTCGGTGCCTTTCGTCACCTGTCTTGCTCTTACATTTCCCACAGATTCCCCTCTCCCCCTCCCCTGCCTCCCCTGTGCTCGGTGCCTTTCGTCACCTGTCTTGCTCTTACATTTCCCACAGACTCCCTCTCCCACCTCCCTGCCCCCTGTGCTCGGTGCCTTCGTGACGTCACCTGTCTTGCTCTTACATTTCCCACAGATTCCCTCTCCCCCTCCCCTGCCTCCCTGTGCTCGGTGCCTTTCGTCACCTGTCTTGCTCTTACATTTCCCACAGATTCCCCTCTTCCCCCTCCCCTGCCTGCCCCCTGTGCTCGGTGCCTTTCGTCACCTGTCTTGCTCTTACATTTCCCACAGATTCCTCCCCTCCCCTGCCTCCTGTGCTCGGTGCCTTTGCTCACCTGTCTTGCTCTTACATTTCCCACAGACTCTCCTCCCCTCTGCCTCCCTGTGCTCGGTGCTCGTCACCTGTCTTGCTCTTACATTTCCCACAGATTCCCTCTCCCCCTCCCCTGCCCTCCCCCTGTGCTCGGTGCCTTTCGTCACCTGTCTTGCTCTTACATTTCCCACAGATTCCCCTCTCTCCCCTCCCCTGCCTCCCCTGTGCTCGGTGCCTTCGTGACGTCACCTGTCTTGCTCTTACATTTCCCACAGATTCCCCTCTCCCCCCTCCCCTGCCCTCCCCTGTGCTCGGTGCCTTTGGACGTCACCTGTCTTGCTCTTACATTTCCCACAGATTCCCCCTCTCCCCCTCCCTGCCCCCTGTGCTCGGTGCCTTTCGTCACCTGTCTTGCTCTTACATTTCCCACAGATTCCCCTCTCCCCCTCCCTGCACCCCTGTGCTCGGTGCCTTTCGTCACCTGTCTTGCTCTTACACTTCCCACAGATTCCCCTCTCCCCTCCCCTGCTCCCCTGTGCTCGGTGCCTTTCGTCACCTGTCTTGCTCTTACATTTCCCACAGATTCCCCTCTCCCCCCTCCCCTGCTCCCCTGTGCTCGGTGCCTTTCGTCACCTGTCTTGCTCTTACATTTCCCACAGATTCCCCTCTCCCCCTCCCCTGCCTCGCCCCTGTGCTCGGTGCCTTGTGACGTCACCTGTCTTGCTCTTACATTTCCCACAGATTCCCCTCTCCCTCCTCCCCTGCCTCCCCTGTGCTCGGTGCCTTCGTCACCTGTCTTGCTCTTACATTTCCCACAGATTCCCCTCCTTCCCCCTCCCCTGCCCCCTGTGCTCGGTGCCTTTCGTCACCTGTCTTGCTCTTACATTTCCCACAGATTCCCTCTCCCCCCTCCCCTGCCTCCCCCTGTGCTCGGTGCCTTTCGTCACCTGTCTTGCTCTTACATTTCCCACAGATTCCCCTCTCCCCCTCCCCTGCCCTCCCCCTGTGCTCGGTGCCTTTCGTGACGTCACCTGTCTTGCTCTTACATTTCCCACAGATTCCCCTCTCCCCCTCCCCTGCCCTCCCCTGTGCTCGGTGCCTTTCGTGACGTCACCTGTCTTGCTCTTACATTTCCCACAGATTCCCTCTCCCCCCTCCCCTGCCCTCCCTGTGCTCGGTGCCTTTCGTCACCTGTCTTGCTCTTACATTTCCCACAGATTCCCCTCTCCCCCCTCCCCTGCCCCCCTGTGCTCGGTGCCTTTCGTCACCTGTCTTGCTCTTACATTTCCCACAGATTCCCCTCTCCCCCTCCCCTGCCCTCCCCTGTGCTCGGTGCCTTTCGTCACCTGTCTTGCTCTTACATTTCCCACAGATTCCCCTCTCCCCCTCCCCTGCTCTCCCCTGTGCTTCGGTGCCTTTCGTCACCTGTCTTGCTCTTACATTTCCCACAGATTCCCTCTCCCCCTCCCCTGCCCTCCCCTGTGCTTGGTGCCTTTCGTCACCTGTCTTGCTTTTACATTTCCCACAGATTCCCCTCTCCCCCTCCCCTGCTCCCCCTGGTGCTCGGTGCCTTCGCCACCTGGTCTTGCTTCTTACATTTCCCACAGATTCCCCTCTCCCCCTGCCCTGCCCCCTGTGCTTGGTGCCTTTCGTCACCTGTCTTGCTCTTACAGTTCCCACAGATTCCTCTCTCCCCCTCCCCTTGCCCCCCTGTGCTCGGTGCCTTTCGTCACCTGTCTTGCTCTTACATTTCCCACAGATTCCCCTCTCCCCCTCCCCTGCCCTCCTGTGCTCGGTGCCTTCGTGACGTCACCTGTCTTGCTCTTACATTTCCCACAGATTCCCCTCTCCCCCTCCCCTGCCCTCCCCTGTGCTCGGTGCCTTTCGTCACCTGTCTTGCTCTTACATTTCCCACAGATTCCCTCTCCCCCTCCCCTGCCCTCCCTGTGCTCGGTGCCTTTCGTCACCTGTCTTGCTCTTACATTTCCCACAGATTCCCCTCTCCCCCTCCCCTGCCTGGCCCCTGTGCTCGGTGCCTTTCGTCACCTGTCTTGCTCTTACATTTCCCACAGATTCCCCTCTCCCCCTCCCCTGCCCCCCTGTGCTCGGTGCCTTTCGTCACCTGTCTTGCTCTCTACATTTCCCACAGATTCCCCTCTCCCCCTCCCCTGCCTCCCCTGTGCTTGGTGCCTTTCGTCACCTGTCTTGCTCTTACATTTCCCACAGATTCCCCTCTCCCCCTCCCCTGCCCTCCCCTGTGCTCGGTGCCTTTGCGTCACCTGTCTTGCTCTTACATTTCCCACAGATTCCCTCTCCCCCTCCCCTGCCCTCCCCCTGTGCTCGGTGCCTTTCGTGACGTCACCTGTCTTGCTCTTACATTTCCCACAGATTCCCCTCTCCCCTCCCCTGCCCTCCCTGTGCCTCGGTGCCTTCGTGACGTCACCTGTCTTGCTCTTACATTTCCCACAGATTCCTCTCTCCCCCTCCCCTGCCCTCTCCCTGTGCTCGGTGCCTTTCGTCACCTGTCTTGCTCTTACATTTCCCACAGATTCCCTCTCCCCCTCCCCTGCCCCCCCTGTGCTCGGTGCCTTTCGGGTCACCTGTCTTGCTCTTACATTTCCCACAGATTCCCCTCTCCCCCTCCCCGCCCCCCTGTGCTCGGTGCCTTCGTGACGTCACCTGTCTTGCTCTTACATTTCCCACAGATTCCCCTCTCCCCCTCCCCTGCCCCCTGTGCTCGGTGCCTTTCGTCACCTGTCTTGCTCTTACATTTCCCACAGATTCCCCTCTCCCCCTCCCCTGCCCCCCCTGTGCTTGGTGCCTTTCGTCACCTGTCTTGCTCTTACATTTCCCACAGATTCCCCTCTCCCCCTCCCCTGCTCCCCCTGTGCTCGGTGCCTTTCGTCACCTGTCTTGCTCTTACACTTCCCACAGATTCCCTCTCTCCCCCTCCCCTGCCCCCCTGTGCTCGGTGCCTTTCGTCACCTGTCTTGCTCTTACATTTCCCACAGATTCCCCTCTCCCTCCCCCGCCCCCCTCCCTGTGCTCGGTGCCTTTGACGTCACCTGTCTTGCTCTTACATTTCCCACAGATTCCCTCTCCCCCCTCCCCTGCCCTCCCTGTGCTCGGTGCCTTTCGTCACCTGTCTTGCTCTTACATTTCCCACAGATTCCCCTCTCCCTCCTCCCTGCCCTCCCCTGTGCTTGGTGCCTTCTCGTCACCTGTCTTGCTCTTACATTTCCCACAGATTCCCCTCTTCCCCCTCCCCTGCCTGCCCCCTGTGCTCGGTGCCTTCGTGACGTCACCTGTCTTGCTCTTACATTTCCCACAGATTCCCTCTCTCCCCCTCCCCTGCCTCCCCTGTGCTCGGTGCCTTTCGTCACCTGTCTTGCTCTTACATTTCCCACAGATTCCCCTCTCCCCCTCCCCTGCCCCCTGTGCTCGGTGCCTTTCATCACCTGTCTTGCTCTTACATTTCCCACAGATCCCCTCTCCCCCTCCCCTGCCCTCCCCTGTGCTCGGTGCCTTTCGTCACCTGTCTTGCTCTTACATTTCCCACAGATTCCCCTCTCCCCCTCCCCTGCCTCCCCCTGTGCTCGGTGCCTTTCGACGTCACCTGTCTTGCTCTTACATTTCCCACAGATTCCCCTCTCCCCCTCCCCTGCCCTCCCCCTGTGCTCGGTGCCTTTGTGACGTCACCTGTCTTGCTCTTACATTTCCCACAGATTCCCCTCTCCCCCCCTCCCCTGCCCCCCCTGTGCTTGGTGCCTTTCGTCACCTGTCTTGCTCTTACATTTCCCACAGATCTCCCTCTCCCCCTCCCCCTGCACCCCTGTGCTCGGTGCCTCTTCGTCACCTGTCTTGCTCTTACATTTCCCACAGATTCCCTCTCCCCCTCCCCTGCCCCCTGTGCTTGGTGCCTTTCGTCACCTGTCTTGCTCTTACATTTCCCACAGATTCCCTCTCCCCCTCCCCCTGCCCGCTCCCTGTGCTCGGTGCCTTTCGTCACCTGTCTTGCTCTTACATTTCCCACAGATTCCCCTCTCCCCCTCCCCTGCTCTCCCCTGTGCTTGGTGCCTTCGTGACGTCACCTGTCTTGCTCTTACATTTCCCACAGATTCCCTCTCCCCCCTCCCCTGACCTCCCCCTGTGCTCGGTGCCTTCTCGTCACCTGTCTTGCTCTTACATTTCCCACAGATTCCCCTCTCCCCCTCCCCTGCCCCCCTGTGCTTGGTGCCTTTCGTCACCTGTCTTGCTCTTACATTTCCCACAGATTCCCCTCTCCCCCTCCCCTGCCCCCCTGTGCTCGGTGCCTTTCGTCACCTGTCTTGCTCTTACATTTCCCACAGATTCCCCTCTCCTCCCTCACCTGCTCCCCTGTGCTCGGTGCCTTTCGTCACCTGTCTTGCTCTTACATTTCCCACAGATTCCCCTCTCCCCCTCCCCTGCCCTCCCCTGTGCTCGGTGCCTTTCGTCACCTGTCTTGCTCTTACATTTCCCACAGATTCCCTCTCCCCCCTCCCTGCCTCCCCTTGTGCTTGGTGCCTTTCGGACGTCACCTGTCTTGCTCTTACATTTCCCACAGACTCTCTCTCCCCTCCCCTGCCCTCCCTGTGCTTGGTGCCTTCGTCACCTGTCTTGCTCTTACACTTCCCACAGATTCCTCTCTCCCCTCCCCTGCCTCCCCCTGTGCTCGGTGCCTTTCGTCACCCTGTCTTGCTCTTACATTTCCCACAGATTCCTCTCTCCCCCCTCCCCTGCCCCCCTCTGTGCTTGGTGCCTTTCGTCACCTGTCTTGCTCTTACATTTCCCACAGATTCCCTCTCCCCCCTCCCCTGCCCCCCTGTGCTCGGTGCCTTTCGTCACCTGTCTTGCTCTTACATTTCCCACAGATTCCTCTCTCCCCCCTCCCCTGCCCCCTGTGCTCGGTGCCTTTCGTGACATCACCTGTCTTGCTCTTACATTTCCCACAGATTCCCCTCTCCCCCTCCCCTGCCCTCCCCCTGTGCTCGGTGCCTTTCGTGACGTCACCTGTCTTGCTCTTACATTTCCCACAGATTCCCCTCTCCCCCTCCCCTGCCCTCCCCTGTGCTCGGTGCCTTTCGTCACCTGTCTTGCTCTTACATTTCCCACAGATTCCCTCTCCCCTCCCCTGCCCCCTGTGCTCGGTGCCTTTCGTCACCTGTCTTGCTCTTACATTTCCCACAGATTCCCTCTCCCCCTCCCTGCCCGGCCCCTGTGCTCGGTGCCTTTCGTCACCTGTCTTGCTCTTACATTTCCCACAGATTCCCCTCTCACCCCTCCCCTGCCTGGCCCCTGTGCTCTGGTGCCTTTCAGTCACCTGTCTTGCTCTTACATTTCCCACAGATTCCCCTCTCCCCCTCCCCTGCCTCCCCTGTGCTTGGTGCCTTTCGTCACCTGTCTTGCTCTTACATTTCCCACAGATTCCCCTCTCCCCCCTCCCCTGCCCTCCCCTGTGCTCTGGTGCCTTTCGTCACCTGTCTTGCTCTTACATTTCCCACAGATTCCCTCTCCCCCTCCCCTGCCCTCTCCCCTGTGCTCGGTGCCTTCGTGACGTCACCTGTCTTGCTCTTACATTTCCCACAGATCTCCCTCTCCCCCTCCCCTGCCCTCCCCTGTGCTCGGTGCCTTTCGTGACGTCACCTGTCTTGCTCTTACATTTCCCACAGATTCCCCTCTCCCTCCTCCCCCGCCCCCCTGTGCTTGGTGCCTTTCGTCACCTGTCTTGCTCTTACATTTCCCCACAGATTCCCCTCTCCCCCTCCCCTGCCCCCTGTGCTCGGTGCCTTTCGTCACCTGTCTTGCTCTTACACTTCCCACAGATTCCCCTCTCCCCTCCCCTGCCCCCTCCCGTGCTCGGTGCCTTCGTCACCTGTCTTGCTCTTACATTTCCCACAGATTCCCCTCTCCCCCTCCCCTGCCCTCCCTGTGCTCGGTGCCTTTCGTCACCTGTCTTGCTCTTACACTTCCCACAGATTCCCTCTCCCCTCCCCTGCCCCCCCTGTGCTCGGTGCCTTTCGTCACCTGTCTTGCTCTTACATTTCCCACAGATTCCCTCTCCCCTCCCCTGCACTCCCTGTGCTCGGTGCCTTTCGTCACCTGTCTTGCTCTTACATTTCCCACAGATTCCCCTCTCTCCCCTCCCTGCCTGGCCCCCTGTGCTCGGTGCCTTTCGTCACCTGTCTTGCTCTTACATTTCCCACAGATTCCCTCTTCCCCCTCCACTGCCTGGCCCCTGTGCTCGGTGCCTTTTCGTCACCTGTCTTGCTCTTACATTTCCCACAGATTCCCCTCTCCCCCCTCCCCTGCCTCCCCTGTGCTTGGTGCCTTTCGTCACCTGTCTTGCTCTTACATTTCCCACAGATTCCCTCCCCCTCCCCTGCTCCTCCCTGTGCTCGGTGCCTTCGTCACCTGTCTTGCTCTTACATTTCCCACAGATTCCCCTCTCCCCCCTCCCCTGCTCTCCCCTGTGCTCGGTGCCTTCGTGACGTCACCTGTCTTGCTCTTACATTTCCCACAGATTCCCTCTCCCCCTCCCTGCCTGCTCCCCTGTGCCTCGGTGCCTTTCGTCACCTGTCTTGCTCTTACACTTCCCACAGACTCCCTCCCTCCCCCTGCCCTCCCCGTGCTCGGTGCCTTTCGCTCACCTGTCTTGCTCTTACATTTCCCACAGATTCCCTCTCCCCCTCCCCTGCCCCCCCTGTGCTTGGTGCCTTTCAGTCACCTGTCTTGCTCTTACATTTCCCACAGATTCCCCTCTCCCCCTCCCCTGCTCCCCTCTGTAGCTCGGTGCCTTTCGTCACCTGTCTTGCTCTTACATTTCCCACAGATTCCCTCTCCCCCTCCCCTGCCCCCCTGTGCTTGGTGCCTTGTCGCCACCTGTCTTGCTCTTACATTCCCACAGATTCCCCTCTCCCCCTCCCTGCCCCCCTCTGTGCTTGCGTGCCTCGCCACCTGTCTTGCTCTTACACTTCCCACAGATTCTCCTCTCTCCCCTCCCCCCTGCCCTCCCCCTGTGCTCGGTGCCTTTCGTCACCTCGTCTTGCTCTTACATTTCCCACAGATTCCCCCTCCCCCCTCCCCCCCCCCCGTGCTCGGTGCCTTTCGTCACCTGTCTTGCTCTTACATTTCCCACAGATTCCCCTCCGCCCTCCCCCTGCCCCCCTGTGCCTGGTGCCTTTCGGTCACCTGTCTTGCTCTTACACTTCCCACAGATTCCTCTCCCCTCCCTGCCCCTGCCCCTGTGCTCGGTGCCTTTCGTCACCTGTCTTGCTCTTACATTTCCCACAGATTCCCCCTCTCCCCTTCCCTGCCTGGCCTCCATCTCCACACAATGGGCGCTGCCGAGGAAGCGTTTGCTTGTCACTCTTAACAGCATTCCTTCTAAGGGTACCTGTCCGTAGGCTCACTGAAGAGCAGCCTCATACTACCAAGTGTAACTCCTTATTTAAAAAAATAGACTCAGTGTCAACGGTTTTCAGCTCACGCGCTCAGAGGATGAAATAAGCGTCCCCACAGGCAGTGGTGGCTGGTGACATTTCAAAGTGTGTGGGGCCGTAGGAATTATTGGCATACGGCACCGCAGCGAGCGAGCGTAGCGAGCGAGCCTGAACAACCTATGGGGGCTCGTGCTATCCCCCGAGAAACTTTTTTTATAAAAAGAGTGGACAAAATTAAGAGCATTTTCTGCCAAATTTGAGAAAGCAGGATGGTTAATAAAGCAATTGTGAAAGTGCAGTTATTGACATTAATAAACAGGGCACAACATAGGTATGCTGGTCGTTTTTCACCTCTATAGTCTGTGTTATGGCCTTGATACAAGACAGATAAGAAAAAGTAGTGTGGTCTCGAGACCAGGAAGACACTCATATTTCGTTGGTAAGTAGTTTGATTGGTCAAATTGAAAACCTGAAATGCAATATGCAATCAAACAATTTGCAAGCACACATCTTATCTATGTTCAACAAGCCATGTTTTACCCATGATTGGAATTGTGAATCACCAAATAAACTGGAGCCACGGTAATCAGTGCCAGAGGCCTCTCAAAAAGTATGCCCTGTTATATTCTTCATCTCATGTCCTCTCTATATTTTCTCTGGAAGTTGAAAACTCATCACATTCTACTGCACAAACCTGAACCCTTCTGCATATTCCAACACCAGAACCCATTCTTGGCCATTTAGTTTGGAGCTATCTATACCAGGAATACAGAAAATACCTTTAAATAGAGTAGAAGGTTTATGAATACAAGCACTTAGCAATTGTACATATACTATGAATGAGAGCCAAAGGAAACAAAAGGGAATAAAGAAGGAAGCAACACTAAACACAACTCATGCTCCGGAACGCCATAAAATTTCTATGTGGCAAGTTCATCACTCATAGCAGAACACAGCATTTAATGTCTCCCTCAGTTTAGCATATTAAACAATAGCAAGTGGTAATTTGTGATATGTACTCATCACTGTAGACTATGTGAGAAGTCACTATATAAATACAATTAATAATAACATGTGGTAAGTTAGGTGTAGAAAATCTAGACTCACACCTGTCTATTTTTTTTGATGTTTTATCCTTGATACTGTGCCCTATTGATACCTGGGGACCATATTCAGTGTGCGCGCCTGAAACCGCCTCATAAACTCAAAGAAATGCCCCCCCCCCCTTCTCCTTCCATGCTGCTTCACTACCCTTCCCTTCAGCTTGCTCCGTGCACTGTCTCTCTCTCCTGGCAGTCTCTCTCCTGCCCATGTCTTCCTCCTTGCCTCTGGATCTGCACTGCAGTATGATTCCAAATCTGTCTCTCTCTCTGTCTGCACCTTCTCCCCATGCTCATTCCCTCTGGCTCTCCCCTGTCATGGCCACCAACAGTCTGTCTGTGCCTGCCCTTTCGTCTTACTCTCTGCACTCACACCTTGGATCAACGGTCTCTTCCTGCTTCTTTCCTGTAGCTCTTATTCCCATTCCGCTGTCTCTTTCTCTGTCCACTCTCCCTCTCTCATTTCTCTCTCGCTCGGTCTTTGCAGCTTCTCGCTCACCCTCTGTTTCCCCTGCCACTGCCTCACTCCCGGTCTTTTTCTTGCCCCTTAGATCTCTTCCAACCCTCCTCTCTATTATTCCCTCGCTCTTTTGCTGCTTGTCTCTCTCCCGCATCTGCTCCGGCTGTTTTCGGTCCCCGTCGTTTCCTTAGTGCCCGTCTCTTTCCAACAAACTAAGTGTTCTAGCCACATCGAATTCATACCACAGTGTTTTATATTAGCTAGTAGAATGGTTTGTTACAAGAAGGTAGTAGAACCTCCACTTGAAAACACATCCCATAATTGTTGGGAAAAGATTTGTCACAGAAAACAAAGTCAAGACTCCTGCGCCAATATGGTGCTTCATAGGTGCGATCAAGCTGGATACTGCACAGTGGTTGATCTCTTGATACACCTGCATCAATCTAATGTGCATACCCTTCACAATCATCTATTGCAAACAAAATGTATACAGCAAGTGCTTTGAAGCACTCGATCTGAAGTAAAAGCAGAGCTGTAGCAATACATGGCATCTATGGAATGCACCAACGAGTGAATGAATATTCACAATCTTGGAACATTTCTACACTTGGTTTTCTCTAAAAAGAATGCCCTTCTGCGGCACTAATGGACTTCTCCGCAAAGGAAACACATATACCAGGTGAGAAATATTGCCAGATCGCACCTGATGTTTAAATGCCAGAGGGCGGTGGATTAACTTGGGCGCCTAGAACCCTTACTTATGCACAACTGACACAATATGGTCAAAAAACATGTTGTGGGCTTCTTCAACGTTACGATAGAGACATCTGTTCACACCTCAGTACGGCCATCTTTGTTTAACACACAGTATGGGTCCAGGCGCTGCTAGAGACGCAATAATGATGCTGTGCAAATCATTACATGTTTTAGCTATCACCAACATAAAAAATAAATACATGGTGAGCATCATCTATCTGTTTCCTGCCCTCGGAATGTACATAGTAGAAGGCCTGCGAACATCTCTTGGTAGAGCATCTGTCCCCTCCCCTCATACTGCAAAGGGAAGCAACCACCTGGCAATGTCGTGTCACTGTGTACGCAAAGCAAAGCACAGAAAATAATGTCAGCAACCAAACTACTTTGTGCAAGTACACCCACACAAAATTAGTTGATTCTTAATAGCTACCTTGCCGAATGATTTCCATGCATATTGGAGAAAGGAAAGGTCACGTAACTGAACGAAG